>VXAA01000173.1:1313823-1396480 GCA_013399115.1 Anseranas semipalmata
TGCTTTTGGAATGGGGCCTCGTGGCTGGGAGGGGAAGGAGTGCACCAGCTTGGGTCCTGGGGTGGGTTGGGGTGGGGGACCCCCGAAACTGGCGTCTGGATCAAACCCATCAGGAGGGAGGAGAGGGGTCAGGGTGGGCGAGGCTGGAGCTGCTCCCCTTGGGGGAGTGCAGTGGGGGGGTGGGCTCTGCCTGCCAGGGTGCCCCGGTGTGTTGGGGTGCCGTGGGATGGGGGGGCAAGGGCTTGCTGCTGCCTCTGCCAGGCTGGACCGTGGCGGTGGGACACGATGGGCGGCTGGGCAGCAGCGCTGCCCGAGGAGGGAGTTGGAAATTAAACGTGATACGGGGGGGCTGAAGGCAGCAGAGGTGAGAGAGGGGCAGCCTGGGGGCAGGGTTCCCCACGAGCCCCCCATGAACTTCGCTGGGCTGCCTGCAGGAAGCCCTCCCCGGCTGCTTGCTCTGCTCCCAGCCAAACGAAACACAAAGGCTCTGTCTAACAGCGGGGCCGAAACTGCCCTGTGTGCACTGAAGCAGAAAGTCTCCCCCCACCTTCCTCTCCCTGCAGAATTGCCCAGAAACACCTCTTTTAGTGCCTGAAAATGGGGCAGATAAGGAGGAAACGAGTCCGGGCACTGGCCTTCTCCAAAGCTGGTGCCTCCCTTAGCAGGGTGCTGCTGCAGAAGGTTTATTCCTTCTTCCCACCAGCTCGTCGTTAAATCTAAGAACATTTCGGTTCTGCAGCGTGGGGTGTGACCACCAAATCACAGGGCAGTTCCAGATTTTAAGTCAGGCAGCCACGGGTATCCAATAAACCGGGGTGCGCCGGCATCGCACAGCAAGCCAAGCTGTGGGTGTTTAAGGCGAATAATTGGCTGTGCCTTGGATATATTGAAACTGAAACAGTTCCTTTAATAGTTTGTTTTGGAGAGTTTTTTCCTTGAGGGATGTCAAAGGCAGCACTTAGCCTATGTCCTAGGGTGGGCCTGCCCCAAAACATCGCCTGGGGAGCCTGGGCAAGGCAAGGGGGCTCCTTTCCCTGGGCAAATGATGCTTGCTGGGGCTGGGTTCCCCTCCGGATAAACGGCAGGGGAGGAAGGAGAGGGGAGGAGGAGCAGGAAGCAGCCATGGGTTAATAGTTAAAGAGCAAGCACCAGCTCTGGGACAATTTTAGGACGTGCAATTGTCCCGTCTTCAGAAAATATTGACTTTGCGGCGTTTCTGGTGGCAGTAATGCCGGTTTTGAGTCACGGCTGCGTTCCGGTACCTGTGAGGTAATAGGGGCTCCGGAGTCAGGGCGATTTCATCACCACACGTCGCAGAGCAGGCGAGGCAGCTGGGAGCGCAGACCTTGGCTGGCCGAGTCCCACAGCAGCCACCCCCTTTGGAAAGCACTTTAATCTCTCGGGCATGATGCAGGGGCGAAGAAAAATGGCTTTTGAGATGGCAACAAGCATTTCCCAAAAGAGATCATTTTTAAAGTCAGACCTTGTTTCCTTCGAACCACAAATAAACAAATGCACATAGTAGAGAGAAGCAAAAGATGACAAAGCGCCTGCTCTGAGCCTGTGTAATTAAGATGGCTTTGGGTAATTTGTTTTATTGCTCAGTTTTCTCCGCTGGGCTGTAACTGAGCTGAAGGGCGGTTGCTGCTGTGTGGCCCTGGGCTCACATCCCTCACCACAGTCACTTGGGTGGGGTAAAACCAGGCACAACCAAACCAGACACCCACAACAGAGGGCCAGCAGAGTCAGGGCAAGGCAGGGAGGCAGCAGGGAGCACGGCAACCTCCTCTCATTTCGGTCTCTCCCCCAGTGTCCCGTTTCATTTGGGTCCGTTTTGTCTATTAAACAGACCAAGCTGGAAGCTCTCATCACAGTTTGAACCTCCAGGTTTTATTTTCCCATCACAAGTCTAACGGCAGGCCCTTGTTTTAGGATGAGCTCAATCTGTCTCATGTCTCTGTCCACTCCTGCTGTACAGGCTCCAGCAATGGAAGGTCCTTCAGCTATTCCCCTGCAATTGAGCCCAATAGGTTCCAATTATGATGATGATTTTTAACCTAAGATGAAATCCCCTAAATATCTTTTATAGGCAGAAAAGTTGCTTTCCGGGTTTTGCAGATGCAGCTGGGGTTGTGGGTATTAGTAACAAATAACATGATTGTTCGATGTCACCTCTAACGTTCCCTGGTGCAGATGGAGGCAGAGATACAAGAAAACCCGACGATAATGGGATGAAATGGTTCAGAGTGGGGTTTTAGGCTGACATTAATGCATTAGGGATCCAGCTCCTAGGGGAGCTAATGGAAGTGCTGCTCTCATCAGAAGTGCCCCTGAGCCTCTGCAGACAAACAGGCCAGAGCTGGTAACGGCGTGGGGCAGCATGCAGACAGCAGGCGACCGGGGGACACGAGATGGGGGAACTTCCATTTGTACAAGGTGCCTCTCCCGACACCTCCTGGGTGTCATCTTTGCAATTTTTCTGTCTGCAGTGGTATAGTTATCTCACTTCCATGGCTGCTTTTCCAGTCACCACATTGCTGGACCATTACTTTCCCTCCCAGCTTTTTTTTTTTTCTTTTTTTTTCTGGTAGATTGGGCCGTGGGGTTATGTTGAATCCCATGCAAACCAATGTGATGCACAGGGAGAACATGGGGGTGGGAAATGGGCTGACAGAGGATGTTTTTTTTGGCCAAAGCACCTCAGCTGCTGTTGGTCTCTAGGTCTGGGCTTGATGCCCTCCTGCACTCTCAGATTGAGCACGGGGAGGCCAAAACCACCTCAAGAGGGTCAGAAATAGCTGCATTAGTTCCAGACATGCACCTCAGTGGCATTTCCCAACTGGGATCCAAACCGAGCTCAGCCTTTTTTGCAAACGAAGACATTTCTCTTCCTTACTGAGTCAGCGTTTCCCCCGGGAATGCCACTGTCACACGAACACACTCCGAAAGCCAGGCAGGAGGTCCCGCAGAGAGCAGAACAGCTCTGCTGGCTCTGAACCGTCTGATTTGTGGAGGTCGAAGGGCAGAGTTAATTGCACGGGTGATGGCTGTGAGCTGCTTCCAATCGCGAACTTCAGACTGTAATTTCTAAGCTGGGGACATGGAAGCAGTGCCCTGACTGAGTCATTATTGATGCACTAATAAAACCTTTGCAAAAACAACAACAACAACAACAAAACAAAGAAAAAAAAAACACAAAAAAAGGTAGAGCAAACAAGGCAAACTCTAGGGGCCCTGGGACTGGCAGAAAAGCAGTTGTCTGGGGCTGTCATAGGGAGGCAAAAGGAGGAGACAAAAGCCTGGTCGGGCTCCTCACCATCCTTCTGACTGTGGTGGATGCCTTCCTGGGTGATTTGGTGCATTAGCTCTAAAACAAAAAGAAACCAACTCCTCTGGGAGGTGATAAGAGCAGATGAAACAGTAAATCATTAAGCCAGCTCAGTGCACGGCATTGTAATAAACAGGCAGCGGGGCAAAGTGCATTAATTACATGGGAGCAGGGGTGCGGGCGCGTTATCGAGCGTGCTGATCAGATGAGTAGGAAGCATCGCAAAGTCACGCCTTGCAGTGATGCCCTGCGGCGGTGGTTGCTGGTACCAACACCGGCACCAGCTGCATCTTCAGCTTTTCAACTTTTCCCTAACATGGGGGACTGCAGGCACAGTCTCGCTGCATTTGGAGCTGCATGGATAAACGGGAGCAGCTTGCTCAGGGGTGCTCAGAGTTGAAATCAGGGTTGTTGTTTTTTTCCCATGCTTTTCTTCATCCTATAAGTGGGTTGTGTGTTTAACATACAGAAGTAACCTTTAAGTTTCCCTGCTTTGACTGATCACTGTATCCTTTGGGTAATCACATTTTGACTGCATTGAGCTCATGCGGGAAACCATCAGGTCTTATTAAACACCGACCTTTAAAATACTACTGCTGGAGCTGGTTCGTGGAGTTATATATTTGACATATAGTGCAGCATTATAACATGGTAATTATAACATTAATACGGTATGGCTGCAGGACTGTCTTGTGGTATTCTGCTAGGGTTTAGTTATACTAGGGGCTTAGTTGTATTATTCTGACATAATACCTTTGCACGTACATGATGTGGCTCACTGCTCACCCAGAAAATAGAGATTGTTCAGCCATCTCCCTGGCTCAGGCAAGCCACTGCCTTTGTCGCAGGGATACAGGTAGATGCTCTGATTCCGTGGTTGTCTCCTTCAAAGGACTTAAGAGGCTATTGTATTAACCTACTGGACTGTGTCAGCAGTGCTGGTAAACAGCACCTTGCTTTGATTTCATGTTTAATTACCCAATGTGCCCATTGTCAATAAATCCCTGCTTTTAAGTCATGAAATAAAGCAGAGCCTTGCAGTGCTGCTAAAAGCTGCCTGCAAAGTGCTATCAACTACAGTAGGAAATAATGCTTTCGTGCACAGCATTTCCACCCAAGCATTAAGTCCCCTCCTCAATTTTTTTTTGCATGAAAAAGTTATAGGTGTTTGGTGAAGGTAGGACCAGCCCAGCGTAAGGTACAATCGTGGCCTTGGGCGTGCAGGTAGCTGCACACTCTGGGGAGGTGTTTGCATGAGAAGGTGATGTTTGCCTACCTCAGAGTGGTGGATTAGCTGCTTAATCCACCCAGCCTGGAGGATTTTCCTGCCCCGGGACAGCCGCCTGCAGGAGATGCTATCTGCATGTAGCCAGGACCCAGGGGCCTGGGCTTAATGGAGCAGAACAAGGTGTCTCCAGGACAAACTGACCCCAAAAGAGGGATTAATAAAGCCTAAGCAACCACTCGCAGGGGAAGCAAAACCAGGCAGCGGGTGTCTGGGCAGGTTCAGCACCAAAGTACGTGGCCCCTCGCTGTTCTGATGGACCGCATCCGTGCCACGAGCGAGCTGGCTCACGCATGGCATTGCTGCAGCTCGGCGTGGGCAGGAGCATTACTGAACAGAGGAGGAACTGCTTAGCACTGCCAGCACAGCCTTTGCTATCAATTAAAAACTCCTAATTGACCAGCCCGACACAACCGACCTATAATCGCGCCGAGGCAAGCCCCTGAACATATGCTCGAGCCCACATCAAAGAGCTAATCGTTTCTCCACCTAATTAAGCAAACCAGCAAATGGTAAACAGGAGCCGGCTGGGTTTTAATTGCTGCAGTTCTCCTTGGAAGCGGGTCCCCTGGCTCTCCTGCAACCCGTGCACATGTGCACCAGCACCAAGGGGTGCAGAGGCTCGAGCAGAGCTCGGGTGGGATCCCCACTGCAAATCCTATCTTAGCGATGCTCTGGGAGGAAGTGGTGATGCAGAGAGAAAGTTGTTTTGGTTTGAGGAGCATTTTTAAAGCTGTTTTTAACAAAATCCTTTGGCTTTTGTAAAATAAATGCATTTGGGCTGAAACAATTCCAGGAATTTAAAAAATTTTTGCTTATAGCATGCCACTGCTGTGGCTGATCAAGTCCTTCTGTAGGAGCTAAACAATCCCACCGATAGTTCCCTTGCCCCCAAACCTTCCAATTTTCCGTGTGTTATCTTTCCTGTCTGGTCCCACAAAGCCCACCCTGCCCACATCTGTAGGGGTTGCTTTTGCTCAAACCTGCTGAGGGGTGGGAGGAGCAGGAGCTGCCGCTGGGAGGGATGACGCCCACCTTCGGGCTCCCAGGGGGCTGCAGGGTTCAGGCTGGAATGACAGATTGCTGCAGACACGGGGCCTCTGCTGAACGAGTCTGGGCTCGGGCTTTTCCAGTCTTCCCAGAAAGGAGAAGAGAACAAAGCCTCCATTTTTTCCACAGCATTACATCAAATACTGGTGTGATTTGTGTAATGACATTGTTTTTCTTTGCCTTTTAGTTGGAGGACACAGTAAGGATGGCAGACTTTAAGGGTCATGCACTTCCAGGCAGTTTCTTCCTGCTCTTTGGGCTCTGGTGGTCTGTGAAATACCCGCTGAGGCATCTCAGCCAGAAAGCAAGCAAGAAGTCCCAAAGGAATTATTGCTTCCAGCGTCTGGATGCCATCGAAGGAGGAGTCAAAATCACCTTTGCTCTAATAGGTGAGGGTTATATCAGACTAGCTATGTCGGTAGCTTCCCAGCTTGTAGTGATGACCGTGCTGGAGTCCTTACTCCAGAGAAACTGGCCCAGATGTGGAAGGATGCATCTCCGTAATGTTCATCTGGTCTTGGTCTCTAACAGAGTTTGACGCAAAAAGACCAAATCTCACACCCCTTCCCAAAGCTGAGCTACCATTAATCCAGGCAGTCCTTTCTCCCTAACCCCAAATCATCAGCTCTTGCCTTCAGAAAGCCTCCACAGCAATGAGTAGCACCAACCATCATTGCATAACCATCAGAAGCAAAACAGTGTGACCTTGTATGTCTGTGCAGGGATGCTGGCAGAGCAGTTCGTCCCGGACGGTCCACACTTGTACCTCTACAGTGGGGAGAATCGCGACTGGGTGAAGCTGATGAACTGGCAGCACACCACCATGTACTTCTTCTTTGGGCTCTCCGGGGTGGTGGACATCTTGACCTACCTCTCCCACGCGGTGCCGCGGGGCCTGGACCGCCTCATGCTGTCTGTGGCTGTGTTCGTCGAAGGTCGGTAGAAGTTGGCACTTAATTTGGGGAGGGATCTTGGAGGGTGAGTCTGAGAGGGACCAAAATTTGCCAGCCTGAGATATTGCCCTGGACACCCCCAAAGACAGGACACATTTTAGGTCTGATATATTATCGAAGGACTGTCTATAGCAAGATGGGCAATACAGACATCAATAGGTCCTGGCTTTGCCTGGTTTGGGTTTTCTGGGGTGACAGCAGTACAAAGCAGAAGGCTGAGTTTCCTTGTTATGATAAATGGATGGTGGATGCTGCATCTATCTTACATCCACAGAGCTGTTTGCGTGCCCCGTGTTCCCCCCGAGAGCCATTAATTGTGCTGCAGGCATCGTCATTCTCATCTGCTTGCGCTGCACGTGGCAAATTCAAGTGACTTATTCTGGCTTCAGCACATCATGAATATCATTTTATCTTCAGACAGTCTTGCAAGTTGTGAGCCAGGATTTCAGACCTCTTGGCTCACACAGGGCAGGAAGAAGACGCTAGGAAATGAAGTTCTTGCTTTTATAGAAAACTGCTTAACCAAGGCATGTCTCCCGGTATTTCCTTTTCCCTTGTTCCAGGGGTCTTTGAAGTAGCAGCACAGACAGTTCAACAGGTAAAATCTGGCATGTAAGAAAAGCAAATATATCTTGGAGGAGACCTGGGTGCTGTCTGTGGCCATGCCACTCATTTCCATGTGACATTAAGAAATGATTTCACTTCCACGTCCTTCAAGCTTGCTTATTTGATATACGTGGGGCTCACTTTTTCCATCTGATAAAGCTCACTGAAATCTAGGCAGGACAAGATTTACTCTATCAGGGCTCTGTGGTCTTGGTTATTATGCTTAATGCTATTCTAAGTGTGATACGTATTTTGGCAGGTTGCCTCTTTTATTACCACGTCCTTCACCGCCCCATGCTGGATCAGCATATCCACTCCCTGCTGCTCATTGCCATATTTTCAGGGGCCTGCAGCAGCATGCTGGAGGTTTTCCTCAGTGACAACATTGTCCTGGAGATGTTCAGAGCTGGTGTCACCATTGTCCAGGGAACGTGGTTCTGTCAGGTTGGTTCTGGCTTCTCTTGTGCAGCTGAGTACAGAGGTAGGAGAGCAATGGCAGAGAGGAAAAGCAGCTGTATGTCACGTATCAATCGCGTGTCTCTGAAGAATAATTTTGCAAGAATCACTTCATAAATAGATCATAACCCAGAATGAAAATTTACTCATCACAGGTCATCTCTGATGGCTGCTCTGGCTGAAATAGCTGTTTGTCTTAGCTTATTGCTTCTCTGGGGGGAAGAGAAAAGGCGAGTGCTCACAGTAAGCAAGCAACATTTTACAGTATCTAACAACCAAGTACTAATTGCTTAATGTGTCTAATGCACCCTTCAGCACTCCCTCTGGTTTAGTGGAAAGACACAACGCCCACCAAGCAATCAAATGGCTGTGTAAAAATTAGGCCATCTGATTGCTTTGGTAGTGGCTGCAGAAGCAAAGAAATCAGTTGGAGATAACCACTTCCAAAACTAAATTGCCAAAAATAAGCGTGAGTTCTCCTCTGTCTCAGTCCCAGGGCTGCTTCGCTAACTCAAACCAGCCTTTATCCAGAGGTTAAAAAGTGTGCTGAGATTGTAAAACACTAAATTTGGAGTTTTTAAAGGATGGCTCAGAATCTGCAATGCAGATGGACAAACTTAGTCAGATGTTGTGCAGAAAAAGAGAGGCTGAAGGTGCAGGTTTGCTTTGTGTTGCTACAAATCTCCTGCAGAAGCTTCTCAAGCCCAGTTTGCCCCCAGAACACCTCCGTGAGGCTGGAAAGCAATAACCGCATTTGCAGACCGGCCCGGGGTCATGCATCAAACTCATTGCCAGGCTGGACTTTAACGAGGCCGGCACTGTCTCAGCAAAACACGCTGTCCAGTTAGGGCTCAGGTCCCTCGCTCAGCGTGTGGGTCATGGTAGCACCAAGGAGGGCTGGTGCAGGGCCGCAGGACATCAATTTTTCCCCAAGCTAACGAACTGCTTGTTCCACCCAGATCGGGGTCGTGCTGTTCCAGCCGTGGGGAGGTCCGATGTGGGATGAGAGCGACCACAACAACATCATGTTCCTCACCATGTGCTTCTTCTGGCACTGGGCAGCCGCCGTGGTCATCCTGGCTATAAACTACACGGTCGCTTACTGGTATGGCTGGGGCTTGGCTCTGGGCAGGAGCGGGGATGGGGATGTCAGGAGCGGGATGCGCAATGAACAGCCGGTCCTGGGGTACAAAGTCACCGCTGAATAAGCAGCCTGTGGCTGCTGCAAGTTTTCGAGCGCGGCGACGAGCGTGTGTTTTATTTGTTGAGTGCACAGAATGCAAAATAGGGGCAGCAAGAGGCACGGGCGTTAAAGACAGAGAAGGCAAATAAGCGAGCCCCCGAGCTGCTCCTGCAAGTCATGCGCTGCTACTGCTCTGCACTGGGTGCCTGCTGGCAGCTGAAAGCCAGCCTTTAATTCAATAGAGAAATCAAAGCATTACCAGGATGCCCGACACTTGGCCCGTCTTTGTCCCCTCGCTTGCAAGGATTTCAAAGCCTTTGACACTCATTAAGTTATTAGCGATACAAAAAAGAATAACGGCTTTTTAGGACCTCTACAATAGTTTGTCCCCCTCTGTGTGTTCGTACAAGTGCATTTGCTGCCCTGAGCATTCCAGGGGGTTTTGGCGTTTGGCTGATGGTGATTTCTCGCTCGTGTGTTACAGCTGCATCCAGCGGTGCAGGAGAGGCAGCATCGAGCCCTACATCGGTCTCGGGGTCCGGAAGCAGAAGTGTGACACGAGCTCCCAAGCTGCTTTCTTAAACGGATCGGATGAAGAGTGAGGAGGGAGCACTCTCCTTCTCCAAATGTGTGAAGAATCAGTTTTTCAGAAGGAAAACAAAAACAAAATCTAATGAAATATTTATGTTTTGGGAGAGTGGAGAGGTGCCACCTTTCTGCTCTTGGGAAGCCCGTTGTGTGCGTGGGTGGTAGCTGCCCTCCACCTGTACCCAAACATCACCAGCTCTGAAACAAGCACCAAAATGAACTTTCGAAACTTTGAAACTGAAAATTTAGCTACAAAATGAAGTGCAGAAATTCAACATTACAAGATCATTTTGTCCTGTGGGTTCCCATGTGTGTCTCCATAGTGAAGGATGGCATCCTTTGGCCGGGTGACTTTTCCAAGTCCCTGGTGGCCTGACCTGCTGCAGTTCAAGGCAGGGAAGCTCCAGGCTGGGGTCAGGTCCTCCGACACCTCACATCATCCCAAGGAGGAAGAGTGAAGGAGTGCTGAATGTGGAATTATGTCCAATTTGCAACATCACATTTTGATTGAACACAATACAAATTTTATTACCAAAGCTTTGAACTAAAGACATGTTTAAAATATTTTTTTGTTCGCTTAAAGTCATAAGTGGTGAATAAATATGAAATAAAAATCCTTGTTGAGCTGATATCATTAAATTTAAGTCTGATAAATTATAGTGTGTGCAATAATGGCTTAGACAAATCCAGCTCTCAGACCTGCAAAGCCCGGAGGCCTGCAAGATACATGGCTTAGCAGCTGGGATTCATAAGACATCCCACTTTTCTAGGAACAAAACCCCCTCAGCTGGGAAAGTGAGATGAAACAGGCACAGGTTTCGTTTTTATCCTGCTTTTGCCAGATAATTACTTGCAAAAACATCACTTCCTAGATAAGAGAAAAATGTGTCAGCAGTGAGTATAGAGATTAATACATAATATATATAAAATAAACACCAGCACAAACTGAGTTGCAACCATTTGGGTCTCAGACCGTCAGGATGGGAGGATGCTCTGCCATGAAGTCCTCTCAGTACCGGGAGGATGGCAGCTGAGTTTGTGCTCCTGCACGTGGCCGCACCGAAAAGCAGCCGCTCCTGCACTCCTGCGTCCCAGCCCCTGTGCTCGCAGCGGGGGGAGGCGAAGCTTGTCTTGCAAAACCCTTTCCTCTTGTGCACGGAGGCTGTTGCAGATGAAGGGGCTACAGTCAGGATTTTATTGCTTAACAGCAGTGCTGTAAAGACTAACTAGCTTTTCTTGGATGCCAGCTTCCCTGTATTTCCACCACTTTGGAGCAGGTTTATTCTGCAGTGCTGGGTATTGGGAGGTGCAAACAGGCTCAGTGCAAAGAGAATTAAGCAGCAGACTAATCCACCACCGTAAATCCATCTGATAAACACCATGCAATTAAGTCTCATGAATCGTAACTGATGAACACAACAAGCATTTTGCAGATACTTATTCTGCTAAGAGGCGATGGGAATATTTTTTTTTTCTAAACTGCACCAATTCCTCTTGCTGCTATGATGAGACATGACCCGGGGAGAGCATTTTGCAGCTGCTGACTCCTAATGCACAGATCAAACCTTATTTGCAGGGTGACAAACTGAGTTACCTAGAGTGCTCCAGGACAGAAAACAAGCTTAACTGAAGAGCAAAAAGGTCTTGCTTGGTGCTCTGAATTATTTTCTTTAAAACAAACAAACAAACAAACCAAAACACGCAAACAAAAAACCGAAAACAAACAAACAAAAAACCACAACCATCACTCTTCCCATTAAATAGCCACATGAGGGCAGCACCAGGTGGCAGAGCTGGTGCTGAGCGTGCAGGAACGTGCTCCAGGCTGGCCGAGGTCACCATCACCTTGCAAGCTGTCCCCAAAAGCCGGAGTTTATTTCCATTCGAGGGGATGAAGATGAAAGCTGACCTTGGTTTTCCAAAGCACTCGTTGCTTTTGAGCATGAAGGTGGGAAAGGGTTTATTGAATTCTTCATAGCTCTGTTTGTTGCTCTTAATCAAGTTGCAGTCTCCTTTCCCTCTGAGATCTCCTCCAGCATTTTCTCGTCCCCTTGTCACCACATGGCCACAAAACACTTTTCCCCTCTGTAGCACCGAGAGTCTGGAATAGCTTCTGTCTGCCTCATTAACTCCCGGCCCTACAAACATCCGAGGACTGTCAGTATAGTGCTTGCTAATTTGTTTTCCTTCTCTGGAGCACATTCTTTCCCAAGGTATGAAGGTCAGCAAAGGAGGAGAGATACAGCCTGTGATTAAGTAAGAAGAAAATACAGGTGGTGTTTGCTTTTTGAGGAACTCGTTTTTCAGATGAGAATTAACAATTTGTGTGTTAGCTAAAAAAAATGTTTGTAAATAGCTTTGGTACCCAAAGAAGGGCATGGAGGTTGCTGGGTGCCCAGAGCACAGTAAGTGGTCCAGAGATGGCTTATTATAGTGTGAAGTGCAACCAGAAGCCATCCTCACATTTACTTCTTATGTGACAGGCATACCAGGACAGTCCTAAATGAAGTACTGCTTTTAACACAACCTTGTTATCAACCAGCATGTTTTTCACTATATAAATTGAATCACCAGCTAGCATCTTGAAACTTTGTACTGGGCAGGGGGGACCCAATGGCCGTGCAGCTGGTGTGGACCTGAGCTATGTTTGTAGCCATATCCATATCTGGCTTTAAAAGGCCTGTAATGCCCTGGGAGATGTTTTGGGGTGGTTTGGTTTTTGCCTTATGTCAGTGCAGCCTCGTGCTGTTGGATGGTGTCAGTCTGTTCGAGGCAGGAAGGTGCTGCTGATCGTCCTGATGTGATACCCAACCCCATTTCTGCAGTCTTACAGGGGTAGCCAGAGAACAACCCCTAAAGCAGCCAAATATCCTGGCACCCTGCTGTTCCTCCTGCCAAAAAGACCAGCCTGCACCAAGAGCTGCAGCACAGCCCAGCCACGAGCCACACATTGCATGGTTTTGACCAGAGATAGGATCTACCACTGCCACCCTTCATGCCACATTTATGTAAAGTTGAAATGACAGCGTAGGAAGCAGAACAAGCCCTGCCTATGCTTTTACCACCTGCTTCACCTCCCCTGTTGCCTGTTTATGAAAGCTTGTCTTAGCATTCGTCATAATAATAATAATACTTTGCAATTCCCTAACAACCATCCATCTGCAGAGCTCGAGCTGCTGGCAAACCTTTAATTAGATTGTGCCTCCCACCACCCCCAGGAAGTAGGCAAACATTATCACATTTTTTCATTAGCACCGAGGCCGATGATGAACCTTCAGGGAGAGGATGTTGCAGTTACAGCCAAGAAAAAAATAAAATAAAAAATGAAATCAAATTCAGTTTGGTGTTTAGCTTGGGAACATCAGGGCAGCTGGAGTCCCCGAGGAGGGCAGGGGGTTACTGGGACTATCCCATAATACTCCCCCATGCCTCAGCAGTTTGCAGCTACGGAACCGTAAGCACGGTTCAGTGGAGTGCATCCATTCATGCTAGCTGTGATTTTAGCACACGTGGTGTGTGGTTGACCCCTCTGTGATCTGGGGGGGGTGACATCATTTTGTCCCCTGGTCGGGCTGCTGGTGTCACAGCACTTGTCACAACTTCATCCTCACCTTTTTTTGTAGGGATGCTTTAAAAGGCTAGAAACCCCTTTTCCCCAAGCACTTCATGACAGCTTTTCCCAATGTCTGCCTTGCAAACAGACTGGCAGGCACTTTATTACGAGTTACCCTTTCACAGAAACCTTTCTCTGCTTGTTTTGCTCTTTGCTGGCTCTTTAAACTCCACGGAAAAAGGCAGCTCCAGCCTCGAGCAGGCACGTTGCAGCTGGGCCTCGTTTCTTCCCCTCTCCCCCCAGCTCCTGCCTGGCAGCTGCCTTTGAGCTAAGCTGCTTTTTGGGATACTGCTTTGTAGAGCTGGCTGTTGGCAGAAAGGAAAACCGAGCTGCAAAGAGGTCGCTGGCAGTGCTGCTGCTCTCTTGCAGTAACCTGCATGCCCCAGGTAAGCTCGCCTTAATATTGTATTATTTTTAGGGAGGGCTGCTATGGGGGCTCAGGGAAAATGGTTGCATTTCTCTTCATGCTCAGCCTTAATGGGGTAGCACCCTGCAAGCTCCTGAATCCTCAGCTCGGTGAAGCTGCGTGTTTTGGAAGCCCACCTGCTGCTGCAGGCTTCCCTTAAACTTACGGATCCCCTTTCACAGTCACTTAGCTCCCACCACGCGTGCGTAGAAGGACAAGCAGTAGCAGACGAGTGCAGTGTCCCTCGCCCTGTCCCCATTTGCATTTCCTCACCCTGCGAGCACTGAGGTTCCTCCTGTTGGAGGTGAGCAAGCTCTGGAGTTGCGTGCGAGTGGGGCTGGTGGCGGCGGTGGCTTGTGCAGCATGCCAGCACCTGCTTGTTTTTCTTCCTCCCTCCTGCTTGCTACCACCGATATGGAGATAATGCGTGTAAATAAGCTCCTGGCTATGGCTTGGTGGCCTTTATGGCTGTGCTGGAGAACAGCCCATCACCCTGGGGGAGGCTGTGCAGGTTGTTTTGCCTCCTGCTATTCCAGCCTCGGGGCTTCCCTGGGGCGCTGGCTCACGTGTGCGGCTCTTGGCAGGGCTGAGCGTTGGGCACGGCTCATCCCGCGGCCCCGCTGGGGTTTTTTTTGGTTGCACGCGAAGTTCCGGTGTGCAACCATGTGTGTTTGCAACTCAGAGAAATGTGAATTGCATTGTGAATGCAATGAGTGAATGCAGTGAGTGGTTGTCGATGCCTGGCTCTGCTCCTTGGGCAGTGCTGCTTCTGCACCATAAACTCGGTGCTTCGAAGGGAGATGGGGACACTGGGGGGACAGTTCGCCTCGAGGCACTTGCATCGCTCATCTGTGCAGCTGGTGAGGTGCTAAGGCTGGGCGTGCAGAATTGGAGGGGTGCTTTGCAGATTGATAATGGTTTGTGTCTGCAAATGCTTGGCGTTGGGCAGTGTTGAGTGTCAAATAGGAAAAAAGGAGCAAAACCAGGCTGCTGTGTCCTGCCGACCCTTCTTTCTGGGGAAAGGGGCCCTCCTCCTCCTCCTCTTGGTTGCTGTGGGCTGGAGATGGAGCTCACAAGGCCTCTGCTGTGGTTTGGGAGCCCCCGACCCCAAACTCCTGCCTACAGGCACCTTGCATAAGGCCAGACCCCCATAAAGGGGTTATTGTGTCCAGGTGTGGGACATCTGAGCCCTTCCAGCAGAGCCTGGCCACGTCGGGCAATGCTGCAGCCTTGTCTTTCCTTGGCTCTTTTCCCAGTCATCCGAAAAATAACATGATAACTGAATATATGTGGTTGCCATGGGAACAGGAATTGGCTGCTCTTCCTGATTTTGTGGTAAACTCCGGGAGACTTCTGGTGACTAGCAGACCAGGGTGTCCCTGGTTGCAAAAGCAGGTTGACTCAGCGCGCTCCGAGCTGGCCCGCAGGATGCTCGGCTCTAAACATCCTGTCTGAGGGCCACCTCCCCGCGCCGCTTCTCCCTTTATCTGCCGCTTCTGAGTAATAACCGCTCCTCGCTGCCCGCATCTGGCGAGGGAGAAGGACAGGCAGAAGTCACAGGTAAACTCCTCTCGTTCCCCATGAAGAGAAATGCACAGCTGAGCAGCTGTGCATGGGATGAAAGTGGCTTCCTGAGCTTGGGAAGAAGGGCCATGGGGAAACCAGCTCTGCAAGAAGAGGTTTTATATGGTGACAGCCTCTGATGTCTCCTGGCAGTCGAGGCAGTGTCTGGGTTTCTGTGGCTTTAGCACTTCTTTTGGGGATCATCAGGTTTTGGAGCTGTGTCATGGTGGAGGATTTACAGGAGCAGAGGGGACAGGTGGGGACTTGTGCCCACAGGCACAGGAGGATCCACAAAGGGGTGTATGTGGGTGAAGACTCTCCAAATACCCACAGGTAGAACAGGCTGGCTGTCCTGGGACGCTGCTTCTCCCTGCCGGGCTGATCGGTGCACCCATGGATACTCATGCATCCATGTGGATAGCGATGTCCCTGCATCAGTGGGAGCGATCACCTGCATGGGACTAAAATCATCACTGGTGCCATTTTGCTGGCTGTGTGACAGAGCTGTGATGGCTCTGGGGGAGAGCCTGGAAATTGGGCAGAAATGCCATCCTGTCCTGGCTGACCGCAGGGAGAGAAGGCAGCTCCCGTATGGCTGTTAAAGCAAAAGCATCGCAGGCTGGAAGCTGCGGGGGGAGAAGGGCAGCTCAGGTAATAACTTCTGACTGCAGCCATATCTCACGTCCTCTGACAGACATAGTAGCTTGCAGGAAAAATAAATAACACAAGTGCCTCTCCTCAACAGGCACTGCGTTCTGGGGCTGCGACTCGCCTAGAGTTTAATTCAGCTCGTATGTGAGCGTGGACTCGGATGCTGGGGCTGGGAGAAGCTGGTGGGTGAGATGGATTGGGTTTGGCCTTGGTGGGACGGTTGTGGGGATGTGGGGGGGCTGTTTTGCTGCACCTCGGTTATGTGAGCTGTGCAAGTGGTTTGTTGCTTGGAAACATGTCTGGTTTCTCTGCAAAATAGTGGTTGTTTCTTAAAATAAGCGTTTGTTTTTGCTTTTTGAGGGCTACAGCCAAGCTTCTGCTTGACCAAAGGGTGGGTTTGAGGCACTTCTGCTGAATGAAAGATGCCCCAGAATGTGCTTTAGGCATGAGAGAGGGAACAAAATATGCTCTGCACCACAAAGAGCTAAGTATATAGCATATACGTTTGCAACCCCTGCGGTGGCTGCTGGAGAGCTGTCTCCTGGTGGTCGGAACCAAAGAGGACACATGAGAACTACCAGAAGCCTTGCTGAATTGGGTGGCTGAGAGGCTACGAGGCAAAAGGGTCCATACAGGAGAAGAGTGAGGCTATTACACTGGAGAGAGGGGTGGTCAGGGTAGGAGAACCTAGGGACAGCTCTGAAACGGTGGTTTTGGGGTTGTCACTAATTAAGGTGAAGGGGGGGGGGTGCCCTGTGGATGTGGGGTGATAAATCTCTGGGTTGAAGCTGGACACTGGTGTGGCTCAGAGCAGCCTCTGGAGCTGCAGCTGGGACGTGTCGGTTGTCATTTCTGCTGCCTGGGCACTGGGATGTCTCTGCTCTCCTACTCCTCTCCTCCAACTAAGCATGTAAAATTAACACTCCGGCTATGTATCTTGATCAGAGTATGTTCCTGACTCTAGCTTCAGGCTGTTGTCCTTGCAGTTACAGTCCCTGTAGGACAATGGTAAAATTTGGTTATATATCGCGCAATTACGCACAGCTTAAATGTGATTTAGGAGCATTTGTTCTTAGTCACTTCGGCATGTAGATGAATGTGCAAGGAAGATATGTGCCCTGGTCTGGGTGTCCAGGCTATAATCAGCAAAGACTTGGGTCCTCCTGGGGCATGATCCACTTCGCCCTACCGTAGGCACCCAAAACACAGCAAAAAGCCACCTCCAATTCCTGAACCGGCTGCCGGGACGGGGCAGTTCCCATCAGCCCGAAAGGCTGTTGAGTAACTTCCCTCCTGAGAGGAAGCCTCAGCACGGCGTGAAGAGTTGCAAGCCTTCCCCAGATCACCTGCGTGCTGGAGACGCGAGGGATGACGACAGCCTGGAAATCCGAGCGCTGCCCTTGCCCACGCTGAGCCAGTTCGACTGACTCCAGCACTGCAGCCAAAACCTGACGGGGGACGCCTTGCAGAGCTCTCCCTCACCTAAGGCGCTTGCCACACCACATCCTACCCTTATTTCGCAGCGCCTAATTACTTTCTAGTGTGGGAGGACTTGGAGAACGTGCTGGAGTTGTTCATCCAGCCTCTGCAATTTCCTTTGGTATTTATAAACACGGCGAGGATGTGATTTGTGATGCAAGGGCCTCCTGATGCAAGGCGGTGTGGTAGCTTTTCCGCGGGTGAGTAACACTTTCTTCCGCACAAATCCGAGTGGTAGAAAAGGAGCAGAAAGCCTGTGAGGAGGGAAAGAGTGAGACCTCCTCGAGTGATAGATGTATGCAGAGAGCAAGGAGAGAGGTCTTGCAGGAGGAGACAAGACCATCCCAAGGTAACATCAAAAGCGCGCCCCGACAACTGCCAGAAGCACTTGGATGATTACTTATTCCCTTCTGTGCTTGCTGCTCTTTCCTGAAGTTTCTCCTTTCCTTCCTTGCTGCTACTCGGTGCCTGGTGGTGTTGGTCCGGCTTAGCAGGACGGCGTGCCCTTAGCGTCTGAGCTCTTCCTTCTGGAGATGAAATGTCTTTCCCTCATGTCAAATCACGGCTCACGTGCAACATGGAGGTTGCGTGGGATATGCATGAGGCTCCTTTTGGGAACGGTGATGGTGCCTGCCTTGCCTTCTCCTGCTGCGCAGCCGGCAGGGCCCAGCAGAGCCGTGGCTGGCTGGACTCACGCCCTGGTAATTATCCAGTTTGAAGGGAGTTTGTGTTCCAAGGAAATAAGTGTCATGCTGCTTTTTATTAGCAAAAACTTTGTTACGGTGCCTCTTCTAAAAGCATGTAGCTGCCATGTTTTCTTGGGTGCTAATGCATTTTTCTTCAGTACAATGAAGTCCTGATGATTGTATGTATGCAACCACACACATATACACGTATACGGTGGTGCCCGGTGGCAGATTCTCCCTTGTGACTTCACATCTCCGGCTTTCCCTGTTCGCAGCCAATGGTGCAGCTCAGTCGGATGCAGCTCCCCGGGGAAGCCAAGCAAGCAGCAACCCGGCCTCTCTGGGGGCTAATTTGAGCTGCTCCCCAGGCACTGTTTGTCCTTGCAGGCCCCGTGAGTGAGCCCGATGCCTCCAAGTTTCCTCGGCAGTGCCCTCCGGGGCACCTTCTTCCTCATTTTTGGTCTCTGGTGGTCTGTGCGATACCCCCTGAAGTATCTCAGACGGAAAGTGAATGCCGAGAACCAGCCAAGCTATGGGGTCCAGCGTGTGGAAGTCTTTGAAGGGGCGGGCAAAGCTTTCTTTGCTCTGGCAGGTAAGGGATGAAGAGTCTCTGCCCCATCACCTACCAGCACAGCAAGGCAGCAGGATCGCAATGCAGCCTCTCTCTCCCATGAGACCAGGCTGGCTGGGGTGGGACGCTGGTGTTGGGGGGCTTGGGGACAAGCTGGTGGCACCCTCTGGTGGGACCCTGCTAGCATTCCTATGGATGATGCTGGGCAGATACCATTACAAATTCACCATCTTAAAGAAACATGCCCAAGCTTGTCTTTCCCTCCACGTAGAAGGAAAAGCATGACCTTTCCACTCTCTGCCTAGGGATATTGGTGGAGCAATTTGTTCCCGCTGGTCCCCACATGACGCTGTACAGCCCCAAGACGCACAGCTGGACAGACCTCACCCACTGGCACTACTCCACCATGTACCTCTTCTTCCTCCTCTCTGGCATCGTGGACGTCGTCTCGCACTCTCCGCTCAAGCTGCCACCTGGCTTGGATCGGCTCTTGCTGTCTGTGGCTCTGTTCATGGAAGGTGAACGACGTGTGGTGCCTGGGGGGGTCACCAGCCTACAGCAGCCAAAAATCCCCCGGCTGTGCCGTGGCTGGTGGTGGGGTGCAGGCTGCGCTCTCTGTTCCTCTCCAAATGTGAGCCCGGTCATGGCTGGGTGCTCTTTGTGCCCAGGGATTTGCGCTTCTCCTGGTGATGAGCAGCTGGCTCCATCCAGAGTCGTAAAAATGTGTTGTCCGCACCCAACATGGAGGGGCAAACCCAGATGCAAAGCTCCCTGATCCCTTCAGAGCTGAAGGTGCCCATTGCTGTGCTCCTGACAGCTCTGGCTGGGCCACGGGGATGCCCATGGCTCTAGGGACTACTCTGTGTGCAGAGCACGCCCCAAAGCCAGGGGCTGCGTGCTCCCTGCAGGACGAAGATGATTACAGCTGGCTGTTTGCTGCCTGGCTCTTCCCATCAGACAGATCACAGCAAGACCTGGAGCACAGTTGTAATATTCAGATTTTTTTTTTTTTTAAATCAGGAACAAATCCCAGAGCATCCTCTTCTAATGCAGTGTGAATCTTGGCAGGTTTGCTCTTCTGTTTCCATGACTACAGTGATGCTGCGCTGGACCACCACCTCCACTCCCTGCTGGCCGTGGCTATCTTTGCTGGAGCCCTCTGTGCCCTCCTGGAGGTGTTCCTCCGAGACCATGTCATCCTGGAGTCCTTCAGGACCAGCACCTTCCTTCTGCAGGGCTCCTGGCTCTGGCAGGTCAGTGGGAACCCAGCGCTCTCCTCCGAGCAATGGGCTTTGCCCCCTGGAAGGCAAGCGCAGGGGTGCTGCTCTGACCTATATGGCACGTCTGATGGGGTTAAAGTGGATGGAATATCTTAGCAAGAAAGAGGGGGAAACAAGGGTTAGCACCAGAGCTGTCATCATGTAATGCATGCAGCACGGGCAAGCTTGCATGTTAAGTAGAAATTAGACCCCACAAGGGTGGGAAACCACAATCATGAGTTTTCATTCTTTTTATTAGGTGCAATTTTTTTTCCTTCCTGTTCCAAGTAACTGGAAATATTTGTATGTGTAAACAGCTTAAATTGTCTCACATAATCACCCAGCTTGGGGTCCAGGGAGAAATGCACAGCCTGGCAATGCAGCCTTTGGGTTGTCGGCTTTCTGTGGGGATGCTGGGCTGCGCTGGGAGCCCTAAGACGTGTCTGCAGAGCATCACTCTCCTCCTGAAGCACACCCCTGTGCCCCTGCCAGTCTGGGGAGATGACTGTGCTAAGGGCAGTGGTCTGGGCGTTACTGGGATTATTTTGCCTCTAGTCCATGGTCAGCAGCAGCAGCTTGGCCAAGGAGATAAAAACAGGAGGGAAAGCAAAGAGCGACGTGCTGAAGCCCGATGTGTACTTATGCCTAACACCTCCTCCATCTGTGACCAGATTGGGTTTGTGCTGTCCCCTCCGTGGGGAGGACCGGGCTGGGATCAGACCGACCGCGGCAATGTCACGTTCCTCACCATCTGCTTCTGCTGGCACTACGCGGGTGCCCTCGCCGTCCTGGCAGCCAATGCGGCTGCATCTCGCTGGTACGTGGGCGAGAGGGGCCCTGAGGGCTGCGAGCACCTCTGAAACCCAGTGCAGCCCTGGGAAACCCAGCACCCGTGCTGTGGGTTAGGAAAAGTGTCCGTGGGGAGCACAGGCTGCTCCGTGGCTTGGCTGGGAGGGATGGGGAGGGCTGGGTGCCACCGCGGGGCAGCCGGTCCTCGGTGCCCATAAGCACCTGAGCAGTGTTCCTGCCTCTCCCTGCAGCTGCAACGAGTCCTGCCAGCTGAAATTTGGGGACATTGACGTGGAGCTGGACTGCGGCTTGTGCACGCGCAGAAGCAAGGGCTCCAGCGGTGCCCTGCTGCCTGAGAGCAGCTTGGATGACAAGTGAGGCTGCGGCAGGCGTTTCCCCCCCGGTGGAAACTTTTTTCCTGCTGTTCTAGAGCTCTTGAGATGAGGTTTGGAGTTTTGTCTTCTTAAACTGCGCCAACGCTTGACAGGGGAGCACCAGGAGCGGGAGGCAGAGCATGGCAGGAGGTGCAGAGCTGCTCCTGTGCGCTCCCTGCATCCCGCTGACAGCAGCAAGTGCAAACCAGGCTCCTCGGGGAGGGGGTTTTGAATTTTCTCAGGCTGCGATCTGTGGGGCTCCTTTGCTGGTGGGGTCTGCCTGATGTGGCTGATTTGGCTCTTTTTGAACCCAGCCTTTGCTGCTGCTCCTGCAGAAGGGAGACAAACTGCCCTACAAACCCGCTCCTGGCATCTGTCACTTGCTCTGGTGTTAGTGGAGGTTTTTTTGTACAAAGCTTAACGTGCACAGTGTATACGTGATCACCAATAAAGTACTTTAACAAACCATTGTGACGGAGCTCTTCAATATGAAGTTGAAAGCAGTGGGAAGGCGATGTCCGGCTTCCCAGCTGTCTGGGGGTGAATGAAATACCGGAGGGACCAGGCTGCGCGTGGCAGCATCACCCAGTCCCCCTGGAGAAAGGGGCGCGTGTGCCGCGGGTGGGGAGGATGGGGGTCCCCTGGTAGCAGGGGCACGTAGCCACGATCCTGCATGCTTTTAATTGGAAGTGAAGAGGGTGAACGAGATAGGTGGGGCAGCCTGTTTGCCAGGGATTTTGGCGTACCTGGGAGATGGGGCTTTTTCCTGGCAGGGCTCAGCGTGGAGAGAGCCTTCAAAGCAAGATGATGGCTTCAGCGGGACTGGGCTGGGCGTACAGATACTGCTGGTAGGTCTCTGAGACCCGGGTTGTGCAGCAACCCCAGCTCAGGTATGGCTTTTCTTCTCAACCAGCTGTATTCCCTCCCCAGAGCTGGTCACTTCCAGTGCGGACAGCAACAAAACCTCTGCTTCTGCTTTGCACCTGGTGCCTGTGTTGTTTTGTTGTTGTTGTTGTTGTTGTTTTCTCTTAGGTCCTTCACTTGGTTTGCAACTGAACAGCATAGGGAGATGCTTCCTGCTGCCAAGATCAAAACCAACTTAGAAGTTGTCATTAAACAGGATTAGTGAAAGAACAGCAAGTTCATCAGAAAGTGGAGACATTTAAAATGGTTGTGCCGTGTCCCTTTCTAAGGGCTGGGTGAGTAGCTTTGCTGTTGTTTTTAATACCTTTGCTGCGCTCCTCCCCAAACACAAGCAGAGACAGCTTAGCCCAAACTTTATGCTGGTCTGCACAGCTCCAAAAACCCACCCAAGCCTTGGGAGGAAAGAAAAACCCACCCTAGCTTGAAGCAGTTGCAGTTCCCAGCCCCACAATGTTCCTGGAAGTGAGCACTTCAGATTTCATTCCATTTTATTTCCTCCCTTTGGAGCAGGGCTGGAAGAAGACCAGCGCGTTGTGCTGCTGGCAGCTGGTGTGTCCATCAAGGAAAGGATCTCAAGGAGCAAAGAAACCAAGGTGAGTACAGCATTTTGGCCTCCCGTATTTGACATGCACATATGTGGCTCTGACTTGTATTTGGGGGTGTAAAGCTGGCTGGCATTCACGAGCAGTGATTTCCCCAGAAAACCTGGTGGGGAGGTTGTCATTAGCTGGTGCTGCTGTGCATCTTCTGTGCCTGAGTGAGAGCTTCAAATGTGCAACGCGGAGGTGATGTGCTCTGGTTATTAATAACCCTCATGGGACTAGAAGTAGGGTCATTCGGTCAACTTGTTATAGACTAGCTGCCATTAACGGGAAGCTTAGTGCATAGGTCATAACCCTATGTACTGTACTTTGATTGAAAAGAAGGGGAAAAAATCCTCTTTGCCTTTGATCAACTAATGTCAGTTTTTTTCCCATTTTTTTCTTGTCTTGGTATTATCTAGGGAATGCAGAGTCCCTCTCTTACTGATTTTTTTTGCTATTTAAAGTTTAGATCTTCAGTAGAGATGTTTCTTCTTTCCTTGAAGAAATACTAATAAGAGCAAATACTTAATAATCATCTTGACTGTGTGTTTTAACAAGCTTAGCAGGACAATGTTCTGAGCCTAAAGCGAATGCTCAAAAGTTTCTTTGAACAGAGTGCACAAAATTACCTGCCACCTAGCTGGGTGATAGAGGCCCCATATTTGAAATATAAGTCGTGCTTACTGGGTCAATAGAGTAGAAAGAAATAAGCAGATTGTTGTCACTATAATTGCATTTGTAGAGCAGTTCCTAGCTAGCCTGCATATGGAATTGATATCCTCTGTAGCAAACCTTTAACCCAAAGCACTCCTTCCCATTGAAGCTGGAAGGAGATAAAACTCCTCAACTAGGCAATGTTATTGATTAGGAAAGTCTGCGCTGTCTGCCCCAAATCATTGCTGTCCACACTGGTAGCGTACTGAGGACAGACATGGGTGATCTAGAAATCAGGTGAGCGTACAGAGCTGTGACATCCCGCTCCATGCGATCCCTGCCCCTTTGAGGTGGGTTATGATGTGTGCCTGGGTGGGTTTAATTACCAGGGACCTGATTATTACACGCGGCCCCAGTTTCTGCTGTTCCTCTGCTGGTGTGGTAGTATCGTTTTGTGCAAGAACATCTGATTCCTTGTGAAGCTTTCATGGCCTGGCTGTGCTTTCAGTCCCCAGGGAGGCAGCAGCGATGCAGACGTGCTGCTCCAGGGCTGATTTTTTTTCTCATGTTCTGGGGCTTCTGGAATTACCTTGGCCAGAAAGCAAAGCCTCGATCTGCACGTTTGCAAGTCATTAATGCTTAACTAAATGGCACCACCAGAGCCAGGAACTAAGGTAATGCTTACCTGCTTTTTATCACTGTTTCCTGCCCATTAGCATACTGAGACCAGTGATTTTAGTGGCAAATGTTGCACAATTACAGTAGGGAATTGATTGAGCTACCACAAGACTTGAAGTGCTTTGCAGGCTCTCGGTACATGGCATCCTTATGCAAAACTAGTTATTGTTATTGCTGAGAGACTTGCTGGAGATTCATGGTGAAAGATTTGAAATTAGCATTTACTTAACGCACCACTAAAATCTACTGTTTCAGTTTAATTAGAGAATTTAGTTTCCAAACTTGGTGTAATTGCTGTCCAGAGGACAACTGGATTTTCTAGGTCACTTTTCTCATCTAGAACAAGCATTTTTTTTTTTAATAAATCTTAATGCATTTCTTGCCTTTCAACTCAAGTGATTTAAATAACAACAAACAGCATGTGCTTACATATACTCTGTAAGAATGCAGAACTTGAATCTCCTCTAAAACTCACGGACAGGCTATATATGACAAAAACGAAGTGCTAAACTGCTAATTACTGTTATTAATGCATTGGCTGGGTCCTAGCTATACTGACTGCTTGTGCATGGCACTATTGGAGAAGAGGTCCCCCAGCTGCTGTGTTTGGGTTGGCAAAACTATGTTTAATGCTTTAGCATGCATGCATGTACAGGAAAACAGCCCCTTTGCAAGGGGCTTGAATGTGAGGATGGGCTCAGAGCATAAGGCGTGAATTATAATTCAGAGAAAAGCAATTGGTAAGACTTGCTGCAAGCAGCACCAAAATCTTTGGCTGTTTTCACCATCACTAGGTGCAAGCCAGCTGTGTTCTTGCACGCACCAGCCACACGCAGGAGACAAATGCTGGTTCATGGAGTCACCCCAGCCACGAAAGGGGAACATCGGTGCCTGCTGAGGTGTGCAGCTGCCCGAGGAGATGGGAGAGGGTTTGCAGAGGCAGACGGAGGCTGAAAACCTGGAGGCAGATGCGTGCACCTCCCATGCCCTCCCTGGTGGCTCGGAAGAACAAGGCGCAGGAAGCATCTCAGCTGCTCCCCTACTTAAGGAGTAAGAGGTATTTTAAAAGGAAGAAATTTGGGTTTGGGCTTTAGTGAAATATCTGTGGGGGAAGCCTGATATTTGTCCCAGGACAGGCAGAGAGTCAAAATGTGGGAGACCTGCTTTATTAATTGTATTGGAGCCATTGGGGTCAAGTGTAAATCCTTCTCTCTGTTAATGAACAAAGAATGTGGCTGCAAGCAGAGGGTGCAAGTTTTCATGGGAAAACAAAAGCATACAGACAAGTGCTGTCACCTGCCAGGCAATGGCAAGCTCTCCAGCTTTGGCCGGGGTAGCTTTTTCTGTCGAGACAGGCTTTGGGGTGCTTGTTACTGATCTGTATTCACTAACACATGGTGCAGACAAAGCTCTGGCTCAGATCAGCCTAAGTGACGGTTTCTGTTTGCTGTTGCTTCTGTAGCCCTGATAAGAGCAGACGCTTTTTATTCTGTGCTTTTTTTCCACTTGCTAGCACTACTCGCACAGTTTACTTTCTGGAGGACTGTTATTTTGGAGGTTGCTGCTGTCGGTGCGGTATCTGATTTGAGGGTAGGATGCCTGAAGGCCTGGGCTATGGAAGGTTCAGTTTCGAGCATGTGCATGTAGATGTGGTTGTCGGACTGTTGTGACAGATGCAGTTACACAATGTGTCTGAGACAAGAAACTAATCGTTAATGTATTTGTACTACAATTTGTGAGACGCAAGACTAGCAAACGCTTTGCTGAATGCATGTGTATAACACGATGCTCATAAATCATGCAGTGTAAGAGTCTCAGTGACACTTACATTAGAGTGGCATTATTGAAATAATGTTGAATTTTCCTCTTGATACATCATCTGTGGAAGCTAACCTGTCCAGTGCTGCTTGGATCACTCATGTCTTGCCTGACATGTGGACAGGTATATAAATTTCTGGCAGGTGGGGGGAAATATAGTAAAACTAGGTGTACCGATGCGTTTCAGAAAACACTACAGCTTGGACCCCAAAAGTGTCACCTAAATAAAGAGCTTAGGAATAGAAGTTTCATTACAATGAAACTTGCTTAGTATATCTTTAAATACAAAATACTTAGATCATTTGGTCTTGTTCTATGTGTGGTTAGTAGAAAAGTTTTTGTGTTTAAATAAGTAAGTTTTTGTGTTTAAGTAAATTTTTGTTTGTTTGTTTCTATGCTCCCATTGTGCTTTACTTGGGCTGTTAATTAACACTGCATCAGATGTTTTTGCTAGAGAAGTCTTTGGGAGATGCAAGCTGAGAAGAATCAGCCTAAAATCATGCATCTACCTTGTCTTTCCAAGAGGATCTGATGAAGAAAAGTGGAAAAATTGAATTATTTATGCATATATCTACAATTAGCTATGACTTAGTATTTAAAAATCTGGAACTGGTGAATGGAGCTGCACTTACCATCATCTGTAATGATGCTGTTGTCATCTGAGCACTTGAGCTTTTAGACTAGGCTTAAGTGCAATGATGGAGGCTATCCTGGCTAACAGACAGCAAAGGACATGTAAATATGACTGTAAAGCTGTTTTGTTAGCTCCCCAGGGCTGATGAAGAATGAGCAAGGAGACAACCGTGCCTGTTTGTGTTTTGATGGCAAGCTTTTATTGTGTTTTAGGTTTTATTCCACATGCTGCCTGACTTCTCTTGGTGCTGGGATGTACCTGTTACCTACAAGGCACTTGTAAAAACTTCAGAATAAGTCACAAGAAATTGCAAGAAATACAAGAAATGGTAAGTCACAAGAATTGCATGAATACCTTCGTCCAGTTCAGGTCCTCTACTTTAACTCTATTCAAGTAAAACACAAGCCTGAGCCATCAATCAAAACAGATTCATTATCTAAAATAAAAATATCTTGACTAAAGCTTTTGTCTATTGGCACCAGGAGTCCTGGAGAAACCCTTGCCATAGCCAAAAACAAACAAACAAAAAAACAAAAACCACAACACTAATGAGATAAGAAACACCAGGCTGGAACCTATTGCTTTTTTTTTAAAAAAAAAAAAAAAAGAGCCCCTCCCCCCAAGTTGTTATATTTAAATAAGTCCCCTGCAAAAAAAAAATTATAAAGTTAGGCATTTTTATTCAGATATACATAGTAAAAAACATATAGAATGAAGAACAGCATCTATATAAAAGTCTTTTTACACACAGAAACATCATTATGCATACATAATAAAAAAGAATGAAATGTTTTCTGTGTGAGGAGAAACTGAAACTTCAGCACAAAAAAAATAAACTATCTCAAACATTTAAAACAGAAGACGGTGGTGTAGAGCTCTGCTGGACAGGCTCAGTCCTGGCCCCCTTGCTGTATTAGCTATATAGAGCTGTAAAAAGAATACTAAAATCTCTTCAAAGTGAGCCAATTTCTAAGTCCTCTGTAGAAAAAAAAAAATCAGAATTGCTGTTCAGAAATTTAACATTAGTTTCTGTGCTGAAGCTTGTCGTCCTTTAAAGAATCATTTCAAGTCTATCAGCAGCAGAATGGGCGACCTGCTCCACTGTAAAGCGCTGTGCTGCTGGCTGGACTCAATCCTGTCCCCCACCCCTCACTGATTAGATAGTCTGTACAAGTAGAGAACACTTGAATGCCTCAGAAATAAGCCAATGTCTAAGTGCATTCTAAAAATACAAACTGCTCCTACTTTCTAGACCAGTTTTAAGCTCTCACGAGGGAAGAAGATTAGTTTCTTTGAGAGATGATGAACTGACAGTGCAAGAAAAACTGCACTGTCCCAAACATCTAAACCAAGAGCTAACGATACCTGATTCAGAGCGCGCTGCTGCTCTGCTGGACACCAAAACTGATTTCTGGGGAAGACTTAATGCCACTAATGTTTTTGGTTCATGAGAAATTCAAGTGTTCTCTATTTTTAAAAAGAAACTTAAGCAAACAGGCCTGTAAGTAAAATACAAGGACTTTTCAATTTCTTCTCTTCGTTGGCCTGTAGTTCTTGGCACATTACCTTGAAAAATGAAGAATGCCTCATCACCCAGAGCAGTAACATCTTTACGGGGTGTTGATGTTCTTGATACTCACCCTTCAAAACAAGGAGACGGCAGTAAGAAAAACCTCCCAGAATTATGAGCAGAGGGGGGACACAAAATACACCATCATCTTTTCAAAAGGGATTATCACATTAAGCAAGTGGCTCGGCTGTGTGACCCAGCAGCTGCGGTACCAGAGAGCTCAGTCCAAACATCTCTGCAGAAGTGCCGTGGGTACCCCGTGCTCTGCCGCAAGGGCATGAGCCCCGTTTTTCGCTGATGCTCAGTGCCCGCACAAGCTGGACTGAGCTCCGGTGATGTGTGCCAAGGTGTGTCACCAGCAAGTATTAGCAGCAAAATTCAGCCCAGAAGCAAAAAAAAACACCCACATCCATTTGCCCCACTGTCATAAACGCATCCTGGCAGAGAACAGCCAGACCATTGCCTCGCCCGCAGCTTTCCAGCACGTAAGTACTCACGTTGCGATGAGCCGTTCCCCAAAGAAGCCATGTGAGGATCATCTGCTTCCTCTGGACCTCAGCGCCTGCTGAAAGCTCATGTCCATAATCTCTCCTTCTCAGGGCAAGGCAAAGTCTCGAGGCCTGTAAAACAGATTAGAGAGAACAGGTATCAAAAATTGACACCCAAGACCCTTTGCTCAACTGCTTCCCAAAATGACACAGAAGTAGGGTCTAGCATCACAAGGACGACATCCCTAGGATGCACACAAAGAAGTGCATCTGCCCACTGGAAGAAAAAGGTTTCACTTAATATGGCAAGGAAATTCTCCTTCAGACTTCACTGACCTCCTATAATAATTCAGGTAATTTTTTGTGCCCCCAAGCCCACAGATAGGGGGTGGGGTGCTGCTGCAGAAGAAGGCAGCGTTGCACTCCATCACACAACGCCCTGATCTGATCCCAGAGCTGGCCCTTTCAGCGGCGGTCAGCGAGCTGCCCTCCAGACGTCCCCTCCAACCTACATTTCTCCCTCAGCCTGCACCAGCTGCAGGATTATTCCCTGCCAAACCACCGCGCTGGAGAAAACGATTATCGCTCACCTTGCACCGGCTGACGCGGCGCCAGCCCTGAGAGGATCGGCTTCGCTCTGTTCTCGTGCCAGGCCGCGCTGTGTAAACCAGAGGCCCAAAACCCACCCCAACACGCCCACTACCCGAGCGGCCCAAGCCCGCGATATAATGCCTCTTTTTAACCAGATTGCCTCTGCTGTTGCTCTCAGGACTGCCTGTTTGCTCGCTGTTCGCAGACATGTCCTGGGGGCACTGAGCACAGCTCCACGCGACAAAGCCAGAACCGCAGGCTTAACCTTAACCTCGGCAGCCTTCCAAGCAGCGCCCGGGTGAGCACAGCCCCCAGTGAGCAGACCAGGGACCCCATCCCTCCCTCCCTCTGCTCGGAAAACCTTTACACCCCTTTCTCCCTGCAGGTCCTTGCTCCCAAGCTAAAAAATCCACCCCAGCACCATCTCACAGACTATTCAACCACACGATTTGCTTGGTTTTTGAGCTTCCCCTTGCTAGCCAGACCCCTTCACCTCAGGGACGTCGTGTGGCAGGGAATCCTCCTCCGCAGACAGGGGCTGGATAATTGCTTTGATACAACCCAGAAGCGATACTCGGTCCAACTCAGTCACAAGAGGAAAGATGAGCCTGCATCTTCTCTCCCACTAATCTACGCTGTCCACACAGGCCAGCACAAGCAGACCAACCGGGCAGCCCTCAGCCTCTTCAACATCAGAGCCATAATATACAAGGGAGAGAATTTCAAAACAATTTAAGCTTATACTTGTTTCTCCCAGCACAAAGGGTCTTGTGTTGCCAGCAGGCCCAAACACCTACTGCAGGACACCCAGGCTCCTTCACAGCATCACCTCCCCAAAAATTCCAGAGACAGACCTCAGCTTAGAGGGGAGAGCAGTTGAAGAGTCCTTGCTAAAGGCAGGGTTTGCAAACGTGGGGCAGCACCGTAGCAGGAGCACTGCCAAACGTGGGCTAGCGCACAAGGATAGCGTCACAGCAGGCAGCAGCGCTAGCTGGTGTCAGCTCGGGGCTCAGCGATGTGTGCCAAGTGCTCGGGGTGCACAGGCGCTGTGAGAACGGGACCTTCTCAAGGCCACAGCACCAGAGACGCCGCACATCAGCTTTACAGCTGTGTGCAGGTCCCTGTAATCACCGTAGCTTACAGGCTAAGGAAAATACCTTTCATTTTGCGACCAACTTCCTTTCTCGCAGGAAACGTGCCCTCTTCTTCCTCGGATGGAAGAAAGCCCGTAGCTCCTGGCCAAACCCACGGCATGCTGCGTGTTGGAAGCAACCAGGCTTTGCACCGGGCTTGGACTGGCTTCTGTTGCTGTGGAGACAACAGGGACTTGGAGGATGCTACGGAGAAAATTCACAGGTAAAACCGGCTGTCCCTGCCCCTTCTGCTCTCAGATCGAGAACAAAAGGACCATCTGCGAAAGGCTAAGGCATGGCAAACAAAATAGGCTAAGTCACTTACTTTTCCACAACACTCGCAGCCCCATGGAGCTGAGGGAGGGGGGACAGGGAAGCACGAGAGTCTGGAAAACAGGAACACCCCCAAGTTGTTCCAGTTATAGCTAGCAATTTTGGAAGAGGATATTAAGCTTCCTGGACTGCACTCGATCACCTCCTCAGCTCTTAACTCTGCTACTGCAGAGGCTTTACCCCCTTCCCATTGACATGCATCACAGCAACCTTTTTGGGAGATGGGACCACTTACCTTAGGCCCCAGTCTTTCCCGTCACATTCAGTCCAAAGCTGCTGAGAGCCAGGTTTGCTCGGCATGCAGCCAGGGATGGGCAAGGCAGCGTCTCGGAGAACCTCCCAGATGCCATCCAGAGGCTGGCCGATGCTATTTAACGGACACCTCATTCAGCCCCCAGCCTGCTCTCAGCTTGCTCTCAGGAAAGAAGAGCTGCTCGAAACAAAACAGCCTGAATTAAATTGTCCTGGCAGACCACACAGATAGCCCACAGGCCAGAGGTTAAGTACTCCTGCAACAAAGCACAGGCTCCCCATGGGTCACTGGTAAATAGAGCAAAACTCTGTTATTTTTAACCTACTCCTTCCTGCAGAATCGAATCACAGATACGTACGTTAATGCCTTGTCTCTATTATTCGTTGCACCCAGCAAAGCCTTCCCACCATCTGCATCATCTGCAGTGATGCTACTGGTGCCCGCTCCACAGCTGGGATCACCGGGTGAGCTTGAGCGGAGGCATCTCAGGCACTGCATGGGTTAAGGATGTCCTAACTTCACGCACTGGAGAAATGGCTTTCAAGCCTGCTGCCTTACAGCTCCCCTGGGCTTTCATCCCGTGCTGTTGCCAAGGCTCGCGGCCAGGTGATTTGCACGTGGTCCCACTGGGGCTTGAGACCCGAGAGCACGGGCGGCTTTTTACAGCGGCTGAGAAATCGCTGCAGAGCCAATGTGACGTGGACAGAGCGGGGCAGGGGGGCTGTCAGGTCAGCCTGGACAGGATTACTGCACCGCCTGTTTGCCATCCTGCATACAGCTCTGAGATCAATGCTCATTTCCAGCAGCCTACCATTTCTCAAAAGCTTGACTATTTTCACACTTTCCAAAATACCTAACTTCAGCATTAAGCTCCACTTGCCCTCAATTTCTCTGTCTTACTCTTTATTACTCCGCTTGCCAGCTACGTGTTATTATGTCCTATAAAAATGGGCTTTCTCCCAGCTCATCTGCTCTCACTGTTTGACCCTTGCTGTGCACATATAAAAGCCTCTGCCATCTCAATAGAGTGCTGATGCCAAATAATGAGTTACGACTGCTCTGGAGACACCCGGACACAAAGAGTTCCCTGCCTGCTGACACCAGCTTTAACCACTGCACTAACCTTGAGATCTGCAGCTTGCTCTCAGAAACATCAATGCTCAGTGCTAAACCACCAGAGTTGTAAAGATGGGATTTGGAGGTTTTATGTGCTCCAGGTTAATGTTTCCTTCTGATGGAACAGCACAGGGGAAGGCACCACATCATCATGTTCTTGGGCTTCTCTCCTCAAAAACACCTTCAATCTCTGGTTGACCGGAGCTGAAGAATGGAAAACATGCTCCGTGTGCATCTCGGTTAGTATTGCTTTCCACATTAAAGACAAGTGAGGCTGGTAAAATCAATCTGCCCACATTACATCCACCTACCATTGTGCACAGAATGGTTTCCATGTACATTACCCCACTGCACACCCTCAGAAAAGCAATAATTAATGAACAGATTTACAACAAGGAGACAAACTGATCCAACACTTCTTCCTCTGCTCTGTGTTCTCAGTTCCCAAAGACACAACCATGTACAGCAAACACCCTTTTTACTTAACCATGTCATTACCAGCAAAATGCAAACACAAGGTGCTCCAAGCATGCTGGCCAAGGCAAACTGCACTGCTTGACCCTCCCAGAAACACGCACCATCAGGGGGGCAGCAAGTGTGCTTCCATGTCAGGAATCATCTCTGTGCTGCACCTGTCCATAAAGGCTGTGGGCACTTGAGGGAATCTGCCACCCATGTCACACAGCTAACTACAACTGTTTACTCCATTCACCAGCAATCGGCGTGTCCAGTTCTGCCATTTGTAGTAGGGAGAAGCAGAATAAATTCTGAGGATAAGCTACCACCTTAATCCTTCATTCTGCCCATGCGCTGGGAAAGGGAGGACTACACAGCTCCTCTTAAAAGGTTTTCAAATCACAGCTTTCATCTGACATGCAACTCTCTGAAACACTCTGCAAGGCTGTCTTTTATCAACAAACTGTTCCACAGTGTTTTGGGCCATGTAATTTTAAGTGTCTTACCATGATGAAACTTTTGACACTTCCCAAATGAAGGCCAGTATCTGCCCTTCATTTGCACAGCTTATACCAGTATCAACTGGGAGATGTTTTAGCACTGATCTTCAAGCAAGCACTTTTAAACATTTTACTTTGCAGAAGCTGCAGTCAAAATCCATCATAAAGAATCGATCCTGAGCACTCAGCAGTGTTCACCAAAGCATGGAACTAATAGACTTTGATTCAGGTCTGATGTATTTATTTTGTAGGACTAATAGAATTTATCGAAGGAAAAATATAATGCCCAAATTCAATTCTGGAATTCAATCCACAGCCTCTATAATTTGTTTCTTTTTCAGCTCATCCTACCTGAGGGTGCAATCCAAGAAACTGCTTTGGATTTGAAATTTGCTCTGGCATCATTTAAATGAAATTTACAGTTAAAAATCAAAACTCTTTTCCAAGTAGTTGTGACAAGCCAACAGACGGCATTTTCTAGGACAGCATCTGTTCTTTGCTGCAGTCTGAATAATTTAGCCAGAACATGGAAGTTCCAGTGGAACCGAGGAGCCCACGTTTAAGGAGAAACAGGACACAATCGTTTCCTATTCAAAGCTGTTAAACCTTCATGTTTCTTCCTACCTCCTCTCCCCCTCTTCATTCAGACCTATTGGGAACTGCTCAGGTCAATGCAAAGAAAGATCAAATCTGTCTCTTGGCTTCCAAAACCAGCGTTCAAATGGCAACGACTCTTCGGACGTTTAGTGAGACACGAGAGAGAAGAAATTTGCGCTCAAGGTCACACTCCAAAGAAGGAAAATAGAAGAGAAATGACAGACAGAAGCAGGGACAGCTGTGAGCTTTACAGGCTGTTAGTTTTAGGTGATCTGGAATAAAAAGTTAAACCAAACACTCAAGTTCCCTTCCTAAAACAAAAACAGTAAAAGTGATATGGTAAATTACAGTTAGCAAATTACTGCCATGGGCTCTTTACATCTTCAAAGTATTTCAGATCTGGCCATCAACAACAGGAAGTGTTCAATGAAATTGTGTCACCCTTTGAGGCCTGGCTCCTTGAACGCCCTCTTATCTATGAATTCAAAGATCTCCTGCAGCACCCCTTCTTCCATGCAACCCTATTTCTGAGACCCGCCTGCAACTCAGGCTCCGAGCACGAAGCCAGCTCTCCCGGGGTGGGCCCAGTTCAAGCACAACCACCATGATACCCAAATCTGCTCCCCACAACTTGGACCTGTTCCTGCAGCTAGCTAGGAAGGGCAGGTGGATGGCCGAGTAGCAACAACAGCTTGCTCTTGCAGAGCGCTTTGGCTCTGCTCCCTCCGAGAAGCCGTGCCAGTGCTGCCTTCATCCAGGGAGCGATTCTGACATTTTATCACCACTTCACCATTCGCGACGTCTTCTACAAATAGCCAGATTACAAACAGCAGCCACAGCTCTAACTGACCTGCGCTCCAGTGTCTAAGGGCTGCAGCGTGAGGATATAATGCTATTCAGGAGTCCCGAGCACTGGTTTAGTATCGTGCCTCCTCTCCGCAAAGGTCAGCAGGATCTGGAAGTACCACAAAAGACTTTGGGCAGGGCAGAATAGACAATCTCAGTATCAGCACATTCCTCCAAAGATGGGGACTGAAGGAGAGGTGGGGAAAGAGGCAGGGGAAGGTCTCCACAGGTTTGGCAAGGACACAGTGGGAGGAGAGGGAAACTAAGCGAGCCCGTGAATAAAGAGAAGAAACGATCTGGAAGTTAAAGTGTTTATTGATGTGTTTAAACTTTGTACATTCCCCACAGACCACACTAAGGAGTTTGCAGGTAAATCTGTGCATAGTGGGAAGAGACATGGAAGGGAAAAGAAAGTAAAGTCACAGGAAAAATAGAAAAAATACACCACAGGTTACCAGAACCTCCAGATTTAAAAAAGCCGTGAGCATTAACACCAACTATACAAGCATTACAAAGACATGATGGTGAGTGGAACGATACCCCTTTTGTTCTTCTCAGGGCCTATGCATCCAATTTCCCTTAAAGCAGGCAGTATCCCTTTCTCAACTTATCCCTCTCTTCTCTCCCCAGTTAAAGTGAACTCCATGTTCATCAGCTCCCAAGGTGCTGATTATTGCAGTGATTTGTCATTTCTGGGCAAAAACCCAAAGCCATGCCTATGGCCCAACATCACTGGAAGAGATGCAAAAGCTCAAAACATTGCGTCTCTTTAACTACTTACCATGTTGGTGAGGCAGGAGAGCTGGGGAAAATTAGAAAGTAGTAGCAAGAGGGGGCTGTTAATGCCAGGTGAGTACTGAAGGAAACTGGTTCAGAACGGAGGATTTAAATTCAATACCAGGAACTTCCAACTCTAGAGCAGAACTGAATCTGAAAGGGGAATGTGCAGACCCCAGTATGCACAAACCATGTTCTAACATTCCACTAGAATAACTATAAACAGAGATGCTAGAAGCCTTTTAACTCCTTGCCTCCAGGGAGTCTTGATTCCTAGAGCCCAAACTGCTAAGCAGCAGGGTGCAAACCACTGGCGTATGAGGATGGGTTTTTCTTTTTTTTTTTTTTTTTTCTCATTATAAGGATTTTTGTTAGTTACCATTCCAAATTGCTTCCTTGCTTATGCTGTCATAGTTCCTATCCCTAAATTAATCTCTTTGCAACTCCCAGCAAAATTCACTTAAAAAAAAAAAAAAAAAAAAAAAAAAAAAAAAAACTCCTTTATAAATAANTGGGTTTTTCTTTTTTTTTTTTTTTTTCTCTTTATAAGGATTTTTGTTAGTTACCATTCCAAATTGCTTCCTTCCTTATGCTGTCATAGTTCCTATCCCTAAATAAATCCCTTTGCAACCCCCAGAAAAATTCACTTAAAAAAAAAAAAAAAAAGAAAAGAAAAAAGAATACTGCTTTATATATAAAAGCCAGAATGACTGAAGAGCCACAACTGTCTCCTTTTTACAAGGTGGGCTGGTACAAATGACCATCAATATACAGGTGGTCTATCAGAAATAAAAATCAACATTTCCCATTTTATATATATAGAGCTTGTATCAGACAACAGTACAACGGAACTGGTATTTTTCAGATTATTTAAAAAAAAAAAAAGAAAACTACATCTCAGTCAAATATCTGCAATAGATCCATTTTTCCCATTTAAGGAGATTTATATATCATATTGTTATATTATCATTTCTTCACCCATTTAAAAGAATGGAAATTGCAACTCTACAGTAGTAATTATAGTCTTAATGATCCAGGAGTTCTGAATGTAAGATGAAGTCCTCTTGAAGCAACTGTTGGTCAGTAGTTGATCCAAAACGCTGGACCACTTTGGCCCTCTGCCCTGTTCCTTTTCTGATCAGGGCTGTTGTATCTTCATCTCTTTTATATCTGCATCTGCTCCAGGTATTTGTAAGTGGGATTCTCGTAGCCATGGTTTTGCATCTTGCTCAGATGCCGCTCTTCTGGGGTAAGCATTGGGTCAACCTTTAGAAAGACCAGATGGTTACTGGTCAAAGGAGGTACTCGCAGGCCTTATTTCATATTAAGGATAGCTAATAGACAAATGCTGGATAAATACCATGCCGAGCGGTAAACAGAAAAAGGTAAAACACAAAAAATAATCTGCTTAACAGAATTCCTTGGTCAGGTGTTAATGCCTACTGCCTGCATTTGCTTCTTTGGAGATGTTCTCCCCAGATCTCTAATAAGTTAGTGAACGTTACAAATTCGGGACCCATTTCTCTCATTAGAGAGGTCATTATAATTTCCCTCATCAGTTGAGCAAAGGGGAAGAGCACCTTTCTCCAGACTCCATTAAGTTGCCATGAGCAATGTGCATATAGGGAGCTGAAGGATTAAGAAAAAACTGCTTCTCAGTGTTCAGCTGATCATGCTCTTAATAGTTGCTATATTAGTTGGGAGGACAAATTACTATAGATTGACCGACTGACTCTCCTGCTAAAGATATCACCTGAAAAGCTCATTTACTGTTAAATCCTATCCCGAGCCAGACAGAGAAGCCTAATTGAATTCCTTGTGATAAGCGAATACAACTGTGAAGTGACAGGCCCCAGTATGGCACGCTGACGAGTGGTACCTGCATGCTAATAAATAAGCAATGAAGATGTCAGCACTGACAGAGTTAAGTCCCATCTAGCTAGGAGCAGAGCAGTTGATGGCTTGGCAGCTACTGCCATCTTCGCCCCCTACACACAACATGTGATTCAATGCTGCCTATTTTCATACTCAGCTATGGAGCAGGAGTGGTTTCTCACCTCCACAATTCCATGGCTGATGGTCCCATACTGCCTCTTCCTCAGCATCACCAAGCTGATGACTATAACAGTAGCTATGGCAACAGCAATCACCAACAGACCAATAAGGGCACTGCTGCTGAAACTGAAGTCATCACGAAGCGAATTGTCATTATCCTGGAAGGAAGAAAACAATGGAGCAGGTAGAAGAGTGATGCGGGAGTTGCACTGCTAAATGCAAACCTGAAAGGAGGCCACCAATAAGGTCTTCTACCATCTGTGGTATCAAGACATGACTGATTATACTTGGTAATGTAAATATTTCATCCCTTTCTGTCAAAAGGGCAATGAACACAAAATTATTTCCCCATTTAGGCATTTCTGGACAAGCACTGACTCACACTGCTTTCGGATCCCAGAAAGCACTTTTGCAACAAAAGAGTCAAGTTAGCATCTAATGTTTTTACTGTTATCTTTATGCAGAAATGCCATACTGCATTGTACTCTGCATGACTTCCCAGAGCAGTGTCAACACATTGAACCCCTGGAATTCAGGAATATGCAAGAACTGAAATCCAGTTTCAGGAAGTCACCAATCACTAGACTCAGTAGCCATATACATACCGGCTCATCCACCAGCCCACCAACACGCTCTGCATTGAAAATCATTTCCTTCACATCAAGGGTTTCATCAATTACCTGAAAACAGTCACAAAAGCATTTTATGAAACAGCTGTAAGAAACAGGTGGGAGAAGGAGTATGAAGCCAGACGAGTGACCTTTAATGAATACTAACAAGAACTCAGAACCTCCTACCATTTCTCCCCTGCTCTCCAAAGCGTGGGATCTTCTCCAACTTCTAGAGCCAAGTGAGCTACCAACTGCAACCATTTGGAAGCCTAGAGACTACCTCAAATTGAAGACCCAAATTAAAAAGCTAGATCCTTGTTTTGGACACAGCATTTCTGTCGTGTAAGATCTGATGTGTGGCTATAGAACAACTTTGAAAGTACGCTCTGAAAAGTTGAGTTTTGTTTTTAAGCCAGGTAACTGGGGCAAGGCAGCTGCCACTATGACCTACTGAGTTTTTTATGCTGCAGATAAAGCTAATGCCTACCTGGTCACGTACCTTTAGAACAAGGTGAGAGCTATCTTGCTATGAAAAGTATGTGGGAAGACAGATGGAATATACCAGCATTTGGTGTATTCAGACAGAAAGCTACCTAGCTAAAATAAAGGTATATGAAAGGGTCTCTGCTTGGGAAAGCAACTACTAAATCAGACACTTCACCAGCTCAGACTGCCAAAGATCCAGATCTCTCTCCTTCCCTCACCCTCCCACCCTTCTGATGCTAATCAGTATTAAGAGCCTACAATAGTCAGAAAACTGACTCCCCCACACCATATGGATAATGAATACACTGACATTCTGTTAGCAGGAAGGAGACATGGAAATAAGCCACTGCTATTAATTAGTGTCCATGGCAGGCTTCGCTTTACAAAATAAAGGTGGAGGGCTCACCACATTTTCATCCACTTTGTTCTTGCTGTTAATCACTTTTTCTTCAGCGCCAATCAGCCCATCCAACTCAGTCATGCCAGAACCTGCACCAAAAGAGCAAGGCAGGGACCATTAGTCAGCCCTCAGTGACATTTAGGAAGGATTACCTACTCTTTGTAGAGCTGCCATGGCTAGTGCGTTTAACTGCATGGACCGCTGATTATTAAGCTGTCTTCATGCTGTTGTGTCAGAAGGGGAGCTCATAAGCTATGCTACAGTGACAAGTGACTGGGGGGGTTCTGTTAATGAAGGGAAATGAGGTGGCAATGAGAGAAGCAGACAGGACTCACCAAAACAGGCTGAAGTGTAAATCCAGAAATACCATACTGTTAAGTATTGCTGTTAGGAGGTCCAAGGCAACATATAACACAAACTGTGAGTGTGCAATTCCTTTCTGCAAATGTCACCCAGGGTCACCACCACCTCTACGTGACCCCCGTCATGGAAATGCACATCTCCCCTCTGCTGACAACCAGCACACAGGGAACACTTTCAACCGCACGGTCAGCATCACCCATTCTTTTGAAATCAAGTACATCAGCAAGCGCCTCAGGAATGAGAATTTCAAGGTCACCCAGCACAGCTCTGTAATGAGCTGCTGTCCCGTATCTGGCACGAGCCCAGAAACAATAAATCCCAGGGCAAAGGAGGAGCAAAGTACTACACTAGCCTTTGTACCAGAACATCACTCACCCACTTCTAGGCTAAAACTACTACAGGCTGAAGAGAAGAATATCAATTAACAGAAGGCAGCTGCTCTGCATAAACTGTTTTGATCTCTAGCATTTATAAATAGATCAGATCAATAACAGTCTGATGCAAGATACTCTGACCTAACATCACATAACACGTTAGGAGACTGCAAGTTTTCCATTATCAGTATGGACAACGTAATGTCCTTCACAACATCTATGCCTCCCTAAAGCAAAAGCAGGAGGACAGTGAAACGTCAACCCTACACAACTGGGTCCTTCCAAGGAGGAGCATGAGGTGGGGGAAATATTACTACAGCACTTAACACTTTGCAGGTGACTGCATACACCGCTTCACAAACTGCTGAGCTTGCAGGTTGCCTAAGACATTATGTCAACCAGTGCTGAAATTGGCACATGTTCTTTAGTAAGATGCAAAGGAAAGAATAGTTGGCTCCATAGCAAGTTTTTACTGTGACAAGCTTTTTACTGCTCAAAAATGCCAAGGAAACTAATGTTTCACTCCAACTCCTCCCAAAAGAAGCATCTAGGGTTTTACTGCATCCCCTTTTCCTCTACAGTTCTTTGGAGACAATAATCAGATTCCAAGCACAGCCAAGACTGCCCATCTGACTTCCCACGGCTGTTGAAGCAGGTCATGTTACTGTGAAAGTCAATGATTTGGATTTTCTGGACAGACCAGCCACAAATAGTTTTTAAGAGAACTACTGTGCCAGCTTTTGGCCTATGGCTGCTTTATTCAATTCTCAGGAGCCAACATAACACAGTCTCCAGGGCTGGGAGTTCAGCTGCTGCACTGAGCTTTACTATTTGTCACAGAGCGCTGTACCAAATAATAGACCCAGTTCTGTGTAGCTCTAAGGCACAGTTTAGATTATATACTTCCCAGGAAAACAAACTGCGCGCACACACAGACACACACACACACACACACACACAAAAACCACTGAACTCCCTAGCAGTCCTTATGAAATTCACTGAAAAGAAGAAGAAGGAGGAGGAAACATAGGATATTATCTTTGTCCCCAGGTCATCAGAAACTCTTCTATTTACCTAAATGGGGAGAAGACCAGCCTACATTTATCATCTTTAAGTCAACACAGCAGTCGTCAACTAAGAATCAGAGTAAAGGCTGTCACAATTCTTTCCAGAGCAGTCAGTACACTGATTTAGCTGTGAATTGCTCCACAAGAGGGATGAAGGTGACTTTTGTAAAGAACTACTAGTAATGAAAACAGTTTTTAGCTGTCTGGCCTTCACCACATTAGAAAGTTATTTGTGCTCATATTAAACGGTTATTAGCAAAATCCTTTGCTCTGCTTTGAAATTCTGCACAACATTATTTGGAACCAATGGCAGATTAAAATGACTGCTTTACTCCCCATGCTCACCACATATGCCATTGCTCTGCAGAGCATTCTGACAATTAGCCTTCCATTTCTACTTTGGGAACTAGATCTGTGTTAGCGTATCAGCTAGGCCTGATCTTTACCCAAGACTGTATCTCTGACAAAGGATTTGATTTAACACCAATATTTCTATGCCCCTCTTAAGGCCCAGTCAGCCCCTTTTTAGCCAGGTACTCTGTTACTGCAGGATCAACAATGAGCTAAAGGAGAAATAGACAATCACACAGGACTTTGCTCGTATGGAGAGATGCTACTTGTGAAAAGGGGATGCTGAGAAGACAAACACAAAGAAGGAATCTCCTACTTTACCTGTCCCAGGGCAGCTGTGCTCTGTAATACCTATGAGGACATTTAGCTGGGAAATACAGCCTATGTCTGCTGTGGCACTCTCATTCCTAGTTTAGTGCTGTCGTCAGGTGTTAAGTACAGATTCCACAGCACACAGAATAGCCTCTGGACTATTTACCACCAGCAATTCAAGGTTTGTTTTGAGAATTGTCAACCGTGAGTATAAATGAAGAGATATAAAGTACAGCATGGCTTCACACCGACTGCTAAGCCCACGTTTCTTGAGGGCGAAGAAGCTAATCTATGTATTCTGAGGCACCTTGCTAGCCCATCAGAGAGGAACATACAGAACCAACTGGATATTCAGACTAGCTTATTTCTTTACTGCTAGGCCTAAACAAGCAAAACAGAAAGTTACTGATCTAAATGAGGGCAGGGAAATGAAACTAAAGGTGAGTATGAAACTAAAATGAAGCTATCAAGCACACAGAGAAGGTAGGAGAGTGGTAGAAAGCACTGTGAGGGAGCAGCTTAGAACCAACCTTTTTTCATTGGATGGTACAAATCCGGCTGAGGATCTAGCAGGAGGGAAAACAAAAACAAAAATAGCAGAGAAAGGAGATTAAGAGAGAAAGGAAAAAAGGCTTGCGCATGATTTCTGACTCAGACCCTGGGAAAAGCTTTTAGTCTACAGCTTTCTTTAAGCTCAGGACTCTGTTCAAGCATTGTTAAAATAAATACACACACGCATGCCAGATGTCAACACCCGCTGATAAAAAAAATATAGAGATACATATTAAAAAAAAAAAAATTCCTGTGGCCCTTCAGCAGGTCACGGCACAAAGTCTTACACGAGAACATTTTGGTTAAAGACTGACAATGAATTCCAGAATCAAGCCACACAGTAAAAATTTAACACTCCCTGCAAAATGGGAAGATATAAAGAAGCTTTGCAAGGAGCAGAATCAGGAAATCAAGAGAGCATCTCAGTGCAAATTACTAGCAGCACTGTCTCTTCCAAATGGACAGAGTCTGACGAGTACTGCTGCTGCAACTGCTTTGCTCTTAACGGACCCAAAGGGATGGAGCATTCTGTGCCACTGAGCTGAGCTACCAGTTAAGAAAAAGTGCCTGTGTTCTGTAAAGCAAGTGAACCCAAGTTTTCAGTTCTACATACCTTCGTTTTCAGGCAAGGCTGGGAAGGTTTTCACCTGGAACGGACGGAAAGGTTTGCCCTCCAGGGGAATTTCTTCGCTTTCCTCAGAGCTCACTCTGACATCCACCTGGGATTCAGAAATGGAGGATGTGAACTGATCCATGTCTGCACGTTGCTCCTGAAGCAGCTCATCTAAAAGGAATAAGAGGAAATCTTACACAGACTGCATGAAGCCTGGCAAGAATAGAAAGGGGCACAGATGGTTTGAACCTAGCTGGTGCAGGGCTGCAATGGAAACACTGTTCTGGGCTGCCAGGTTATCTTCTCTTTTATGCTTTGAAATCTCATCTGGAATCCTCAGTAAAGGCGCTGGCTAGAAAAACATGCAAATAAGGGCCCAGAGATTTGATGTGGCTAGAGGTTTTGGCAAGAGGGGATTAATATCCTATAAAACAGGAAAGCATCTGCTTATTTTTATGGATCTTTTTTCATCTGCCTTTGAAAGAGAGTTTTGCTATTCCAACTGTTGTTGACTTTACTTACTCAGACAGTGAAAGTTCTCAGCACAAGCTATTCTGACCTGCTGCATTGCAAAAGCCAGGGAATAGCTGCCTTGTGGTACCTATGCCTAGACCCAAGTGCTTGTTGTTGAGGGCATCCTCAGGGATGCTAGCAATCTTTCTGCAATCCACTTCACTTGAAATAAGAGATCCTAGTCTAACACAGTGGCACTGGACCTGGCACACAGAGACACTCACCAATCTCATCCTGGATTTCTTCAGCCACATATGGTACCTTGTAGAGCAGAGACAAGCTTTGATTCATCCGCTCCTCAATCACATGGAGATGTGTCATCACCTGCAAATGTACAAGTACGTGTTGGAGTGGGCAAAGACTGCCAGTCACTTGACTGGTACTGGTACTCATTTAATAAAATATCTGCTACTGGTAGCTTTGCCATGACAGACAACAGAATGGGACCATTCTGCTGGTCCATCTAGTCCGATACTCTGACCGATTCTTTCTAACACTTCATACTTCACTGGAACTGGCTATTCATATGTGGCTCTTTTAGCATTTTGGGAAAGGTTGGGGGAGAGAGAGAAGATTCAGCTGACTCTTGCTGTAACCAGCTCTCTATTGGAAGCACTGAAGCTGGTATTTTCCATATCCCAGATATGGTCATAATCCTTTGCACGCAGCAACTACAAATAAGTGCTTTATTAAAGGGATTATCATTCCTGACTACTAAAAAATAAATACATGCGAAGGGAGCAGACCATATTATTTATCACCTCTGTTTTCAGAACAAAGGTGCCTGTCAGAACAATGGTGGCATTACATGTGTCTTACACCCACCCGCTGGCAACAGCTTTCTCCCTTCATTTGAGAAATAAATCCAAACCCTATGCAACCTCAAATCACTTTTCCCTATCATATTAAATTCACTGGTGAAGTCAAGCCTGACCTGCAGAGGGTGCTGCATAATCAGGGATCATGCAGACTAAGAAACGCATTAATTCGGACAGCCAAATGTTAGAGAAAGCTGAAGAGTTGAATGGACGTGTTTTACAGTCTGACGTGTACCTGACCTTTAAGAGCAAGGATGAAAGCAATTTAATTTTACATGTGGCAGCTTGTCAATCAAAGGAATCGATTGAGGAGCTTAAAGTGCATCTGAAAAGTAAAGCGAATGGAAATTGAACTGTACCACCCACATCCATCGCATGTCGATTTGTTGACACTGCAGCCTTCAGAATGAATTAAGGACTGTTTAGGTTTTGGTTTAAGAATACAGTTCACACACTCCCTCTTGGGCTTTGGCAGCATCAGAACAAAGGGTCAGGGTGGATTGTGTTTGATATGCTAAGCTGTCTCTGAAAATGCTACTGCATATTCTGTAGCATGAGCCAAACATCAGTTTGTAAATATCACAATTATTACCAATATTTCTGATGGTGCGCAGCTCTACTAGAAAGCAAGAATCAGTGGTAGAAAACCAGAGAGACAAGAGTTAAAGGTACCACCATCACATAGCACCTGGAATCACCATGAAACCCATGGGATCAGGCACTTCCAAGTGTGAGGTTTACTTCTGGAAAGAAACTGCAACGTTACTCTATACGTCACCAGAGGTGACGGCAACAGACTGTAGTCCCAGTCTTACTCTTAAACCACAGTATTTCTATCTATTGGTTAGATAGCAAAAAAGCATTTTTTCTTTCCATTTGGCAGCAGGGTGTGCTCAATCACATTGTCTCCTTGCAACTCTCCATTCTTTTTGGTTCTCGCAGATCTTTCATACACTAAAGAATTAAAAGACATTTCAAAGCAGTGGACCAGCCACAAACTGAGACTGGTAGAATGCAGATTACATACCTAAAGCTGTAACAGCCGAATAGTCAGTTCTCTCTGCTTCTCTCTGAACTTGTGAAAGGACATACCCTTCTGAACAGATCTTTCAGTGTTAACAAGCCATTCTTAATTTGAAACCTAGTTAGGTCTTTCAGTACATCTTTCACCATTTTAAGAGTGGGTTGTGAAAACAAGTATCAGGAGATAACTCAAAAGCTTTGTAGAATATCTGCAGCTACTCTTACAATTGCTTTGGCCAGGTTTGACACCCATTTGAAGCAGCGTATCACATACACTACCCAGCGGAAGGAAAATGACTTACTGGCTATTCAGGAGTAAAACGCATTGCAACAAGACAAAATAAACTCATCAAAACAGACCTTTGAATAAAGCTAAGAATGATGATAAACTGCTTGGCAAGGGTTATATATGGAAACAAGGCAATAACTCCGCAGAGGCACAAGAGAATTCCCACACACCCAAAACCCTGGCATCGTGAAAAATAGAGCTAATGAAAGGAACATTTAGACAGGAGGTCTTGAAAGAAATGAAAGTGTGTTTAAAGATGACCAAATAATTTCATGGGTGCTTGACAAAAGGAAACACAGAAGTGACACCAAACCAGTTCTAATCCCTGGACTTGTTACTGTGAGTAGCAGTAATTCATGGCTAAAACCAGATGTTCCAAGGTAGTATCTCAATCCTCAATTTTTAACACTGAGTCATGTACCGAGGAAAATTGTACAGAGTATCTGGTGACAGGCAATATGCATACAGAATGGGAGATCTCTACACAAGTATGTCAAGTTGCTATAGTACCCAGCAAATTACTGTGAGGACATGACGCATGCCTTCTAGAGTCTCTGACAGCCACGGCTGGATAACAATGCCTCCCTTGATAGAAACATTCTCATACCTGAGATTTCATCTGTGCAGCCTTTTCTGGGTCAACTGCCAGGACATGCTGGTAATGGCGGATGGTGTGCAGACGGTCCTTGTTCTCAGCACGAACATAGCGCTTCAGAGCTTGCAGGATGCGGTGGGGCTGTAGGATTTGAGGGGGTAAGGGAGGGAAGAGTTCAAATCCATTTGATTCAAATAAAAATCACAACTGAAATGCAGCACTTGAGACGTAAGCCTGCTTTGCTACTGGACAGATCTGTGCTAACCTCTTACATAATTTCCTTTTACCCTAAGTCTGTTTGACTCAGAACACTATGCCTTATAAGCACTAAACAAAATGGAGGGATTTTAAACAGACAGAAGGTAGACTGAGTCAATTAGGAGACCTACTGCTTGGTCTTCAGCAGGAACAGCTATGATGGAAGAAGCTTTACTGGGAACCTATTCCCCGCTTCTGCCCCAGCAGGTCACAGTCAGTTTTCTCACCAAACCATACACACCTTTCACCCTACCCAGCACTACCCTACTGTAAAATACCATTGCAAAGGAACTCACCCGTGGTGGGTCAGCCTGCAGGGCAGCCAGGTAGTTCTCCAGAGCAATCCGACGTCGATCATTCAACATGGCTTCCACACGCGCCAGGTGAGTCTCCACAAGCTGCTGCTTCTCACTTGCTGCCTCTTTCTCCAGAGATTTAACCATTGCCTGGAAGTGCTGGAACAAAGAACAGAGTCTGTATGAAGTGCTGTATGCTTCAGTATCTCTCTCTCACGTAACTCCTTAGAACAAATGGAGTCTGTCACAGTGCATGTCCTAGACATTCACAGTAGGAGAAAAGGGAACTGACGGATGTTGATGTAGATTTCATTTTTGCAAACTAAATAGTGACAATTTACCTTCCAAACTTTCTTCACAAACCATTTCAAAGGTCTGAAGAGGGCATACGGCCTTGCAGATAAAGATCATTTTGGAGCCGGGAGACCCAGACTGTGCTGAATGAATGACATAATATTAACTCTTTCCCTCAACTTTGTAAATCAGGAACAAGATGGATCCCTTCACCCTAGAGCCATTAATCTGAATTTGCGGAAGTCAAAGGTATCGCATAGAGGTCTTTTCATCAGCATGCCTTCAGATTGCATCTCTATATATTCTATTAGAAAGGCCATAACCAACATCTCCAAACGAACCAGAAGAGTCCATTAAGTGCTGTTATGTTTCATCAGAGACAATGGAAAAACTCTTTTGGACTTCTACAGATTTCAAACAATGGCTTATGCTATATGCTAAATGATGTAGACAGAGAACTGTATTCCAGGATAAAATGCAAATTTGGTTTATAAGCTGGGGTCAGTCACTCAGTTGTATACTGATTTGAGGGAACTTCACCTATTCGTCTCTGCCAGAAGAGCCTGCCTCTAACAATCCCATACAGAGCATATCCCTGATTAACTTCATAGTCTAACTGAACTCTACTCATAAGGCAGAAGATTGGCATTTTGGCAGCAAACCAGCTTTATCTGCTGTCTAAGTGGTTTTCACTAAGTCTGCCCAAACAGGAAATGTGTGTACAGAGAGTCAGGGCCAATCTGAACCGGACTGTGAGGCCACTGGTTAGTGTAATGCAGGCCAAAGGTCTGAAGTTACAATTTGGCTCTGCTGTCGCTATGCTCTGGGGATGAGATAGCTTCCTACCACTTGGCTTGGGAAAGGACCTGGCACAATATCGGATCATCTCCAGCTTTAAGAATAAAACACGCAATTGAATCAAATCTCCTCTAAAAGGCGACTGCTGACAGAACAGGAAAGCTGTTCTTCCATTTCAGTCATCTTTTGGCTTTGAATATTAGCACCTCTCATTTAGTTTATTGACAAGATGAAGGCCAAGCACCAGTAGCTTTCTTCTTTAGGTCCTTCAACTCTTACCTGAATGAGAGTCTGTCTTTCTGCCTTGGGGAGATTTACAGCTTGGTGTTCTGCTTCCTCCCATTCCTTTTTCACCTGGACAAGAAAAGGACAGAACACATCAACATGATACAAACTTACGTCTGCTCTTTGGAGAAGTGAAAATCTAACTGCCACAGTGTGGCCACGTTGCAAGAAACTCACATAAGCTGGTGACTGGAAAGAAGGCCAGTTTGCTGTCAATTTGTCCAGAAGAACACGGGCAGCAACTATACTGCGCAGTGCAAAAGGCTAAAGCTAGATGCTCACCCGGTCCATGCGGTTGTGGTGTCTGACCTCCAGCTGCTCCTTCGCCTTCTGGAAGCGGGCATGTTCGTTGTCATCAGCGGGGGTTTCAAAGTACACATCCACATCATCAGTTGGCACTGCAAAGGGAAGGTACGGATAAGTGGAGATTCAGAAAACTGTGATCCTGGATTGTAAAAGACAGGTAGGGAGAGGAATCTCCATGCACGCAGAATTAACAATCTGGCTGAGTTTACTGAACCGCCACCTACTAGGAGTCCATTTTTGTATCTCTAAGCTGCCAATTTACTGCACAACATCAGTTAAGTTACATCATCCCAAATACACAGTAATGCACTGCGGCAACCAGCACCTGTTCAGTCTTCTCATTAGTTCTGAGACGAGCATTACTCAGCTCCAGCAACAGAATGGCTTGGATTGGAGAATAAAGAACTTTTTTTCTCTTCCCTTTCACATTGGCTTTGGATAGTTTAAATGACATTTTGTGCATTAGCTGTTTGCTGACAAGCTGGCTCCAGACATCACTAATATGATTAGGGAGCTTGACAATAAATCTGCACAAAACACTACCCAATATTTTACACTTCAAACCTACCTTCCCTACCAGATGCACCATACAGAACTAACAGGCAATGATATTAGACAAGACAGCAACAGAAGGAGGCTCAGTGAGACAAATTGACTTGTCCAATAATCTGGACGGCTTGTATCTTTAAGACATTCAAATCCAACAAGGAGAGAAATAAAATTTCAGAACTGACAATTTCAAGCGCCTGCAAAATCCACAACAGGAGCTCTGTACTCCATACACTGCAGTTCAAGAAACGCTGAACCAAGCTTCTGTGCTACAGTTTTAGACACTACACATCGCAGAGCTCTTTCTCAAAGGATCTATGGCAAACAGGATGCACTGTTACTGCCCTTTAACAGATGGAGGACAGACAGGGAAAGTTAAGGCAACCCTTCAACCGTTTTATTAATTTGGGTAGATAAAACCTCCAACATGTCATTGAAAGGCAGCATGCTTCGGAGAAAAAATTTCTTTGCACTTTAAGCATGAATGAATGGTAGGAGTTTAGCATGCACTGGAATCCACAAACCTCTACCCTAACTAGGGAAGGAGGAGTGGAGAAGGGGAAAGAATTACCGCATGAAATAATGACAACATACAACATAGGCATTATTGTTGTGTGCAAGGACAATGACAGACCAGCACTGTACTCTGGGCCTGCTCATGGCAGTTCTGAACCAGGCATTGACACAGAGAACTCTCTTTCCAGCCCCAAATCCCTCTGTAACAGGACAAACTTTTGTACAAAAAGCTCCTGACATCCGCATCTTTTATTTCATCACTTCAGTTAGATCAGCCCAATCTAAAGCACTTGCATGAAGCCCATTTTGTAAACAGGATTATGGCTGTATAGTCAGACTGCCAAGCCCCAGATAACACAAAAAGCCTTTCAAAAGGCTTTAATGGTAGCTGAAGTGGAAGTGCTGGAGTTCAACAATAAGATTAATAAGGAGGTTAAAATGTTTTTGGTAGTTTTATCATCTGACATAAAAGCCAGTTGAAATTGGTGCCAAAAACCTCAAGCTCTCAAAAATGCAGGGATTGAGTCACGATTCATATTTCAAACTGAGCTGAAAGTGGGAATCTGAATTCCATACTACTTTACTGATGTTTTCCCAAAATATAATAGCAAGAGAACGCCTACTACCAGGAGAATGGCGAGTAGCAGCTTGCTTTTCAGGACTGACTAGTCAAACACATGCACGGTAATGCAACTGGGGAAAGCGAGTGCTTTCTTTCCATTTGGAAAAAAAGCCAGTTACACAAACAGGCAAGCTGCATGTTTTCATAACAAGACGTTAGAGACAGCCCCTGGTCCCTGCTATAAATCCAGAAGATAACAGCCCTTGGTCAAAGCTGCAAACCAATGGTGAGCACAGAAAGAATACGTCCAGAGCCACTTTCCCCAGGAAAGTTAAACCTAAAGACCTCAAGAAGCAGAGACAAGAGGAGACTGCTGCAAAAGGACAAACACCAGAACCAAAAGGATGGGCTACACACGTATCCTCTCTTGACCCAGTCAAGGAGGAGGAGACACCAAACGCCAGACAGACAGTGGCTAGCTGCAAAAGGGCCAGTGGGAGGCAGGACTTACTCATCTTTTTACACACAGCCATACAATACTCCTCTGACTCAAAATTGTTCCTGTTGCCTCCGCAGCCTCCATATATAAAGCGAACGCATTTTCTCTTGTTAGGGTCGAAGTACCAACGAGGCATCACAGCCCGGCAGGGCCCTGTCATCGCCTCCTGGGAGCAGACAGCTGTGTGGAGACGGGTTAGAACATGAGCTAGTGAGGAGCACAGGCCTTGCCAAGCGACTTACAAAGCAGTGGTGGCTCTAGTTCACACCTTCTTCTGAGGCACCTGTGCTAGCCTCAGCATTGCTACTTCAGCCCTTCACCGAAGGGCTTTGGTCAGTTTTGGGGGGATTTTTAACGTTTTACAAGCGTCCGTCACAAGGGTTGCCAGCGCTACTCAGGGAAGGGCCTGCACATCCTGCTTTGGAGCAAACATGCAGCAGACGTTGTCTCGACATGGAGCTTTCATCTGCAAGAGTGATTTCACATTAGCTAGCGGTAGAAACAGCAAGGATCTATTTTGCTGATGCCAGAGTTATGTCTTGGGTGTCCCAATGGTAGAGCCTCCACTGTATAAAACCAGTATGATGGAAAGAAAACCCATTAGGGCTGCTTAAAGCATTCAGTGATGTCCTGTTCCACTGCACTCTGCCTGGATAGATGCTTCACATCTTACCGGTGAGGTATAAAAGCAAGTGAAAAGGCAGGCTAAGCACAAGGAACACGATCGCCATGGCAATCAGAGCTGTTAGGTTTTTAAGTTTTTAATCATCTATACGCTGAATATCAAAACTCCAGGTAGCCAAGGCATGTGGACTGCTTTACAATAAGCAGGCAATATAAGCCACTGGGTTATTTTGAGGCAAGAGAACAGATACGCTCCATAAGTTAACAATTGTTGATGGCGCTTTGAGAAAACAGACTGCGTACCCCCAAAACAGACACCCCATTCAAATTGTTCCAAGTCTGTTTCAACATCTGCAGATCTGTAACAGTCCTGTACATATATGTTCTAAGCCTAGTTTCAGCAAGTAAAATTATCTGCAGCATGCTGGCGTTTTACCAGCAAGATGCAAGAACTGCTGGCAATGATTCAGTGATCTGTAGCTAATTGAATTTCATTCCCTCTCCCCCTCCTCCTTCCTCTGCAGACACTTCTACATGCAAAGTATAGGACACTCTATAACACTGAAGCACCACACAATCAGCAGATGCCCTCTGCAGTGGCACCTATCACTTAACAAAAGCTACTGCAAATACTTATATAATAAAGTGGGCCAATTGTGCTAATTTTCTTTCTTTCATGAAAGAGAAAGGTTTACGCAAAGGTTATTACTGTTTAACATAGAGACTAGAAAGGGAGCACCAAGTATCCTCCTCAACCTCAAATGGCCAGATGGCGCCTTTAACGCCACTTCTGCAGAATACGCCCCACCACTCTAAGCCTCCTTTTTGTAACCTGGGTATAAAACACCAAATTCAAGGCAATCACCCAAAACTAGGAATTCATACTGTACCCCAAATGCCTCTTTAAGATTTTCCAAAATTAGCATATGCAGATATTATTTTCTGACTCAACACTGCACCTTCATGGAGGTGCTTGTTCAATGTGCCAAACACTGGGCTTACTGCCAGCAGAACTGCTGTTTATCTGGAAACATATGGCCCATGCTCTAGAGAGTTAATTTCAACACTTGAAACATAAGCATCATCAGCTTTCCTGTGTTTGCTAACTTATCTGGCAAATAACATTTCCAAGTGGCATTTATTGACTTGATCAAAAACCTATCACCAACTGACAGCAAACAAGAATACAAGGAAGTAAGAGGCCTGTAGGCTAGAATGTGACTTACATTTCATATCGCTGCTAACTTCTTTTTCAGAAACAGCCTTGTCACTGCTAGGCTCTGTAGTGGTCTCTTCATTGTAATCATCTACTTTGTAGTTATCATAATAGTAATCACGATCCTCCACCACGTCCTCTTCTTCCTCCCCTTCATCTTCTTCATCTTCATCTTCCTCCACAGCTGTTCCTGTGAAATCTTCTACACCTGCCTCTGTAGGGAACTCACTGAAGGGATACAGTTAAGTTAGGGGGTTAAGCGAATGCCAATCACTTTGCAGCCAACCTTTGATGTAACAGAATAATGATTCTCTTTTCAGCTGCTTTAGAAACACAAGAGATGGGAAAATAAATGTACTGATTGTTGATCAGCCCATCAGCTGCAGCAAGGGGACTTCTCCCATTACAGACATGCCTGCTCTTACAGGCAGAGCTACCCTGTACCTCTGGCTTAGTGAGGGTTCCTAATGTGTTTTTTTTTTTTTAACAGTTTCTTTTCAGTAAGTGAAAGTCTACAATATTTGGGGTTAAATACCTATTGTAGCAATCAGTCTTTTGGACTGGCTAAGGATGGAAGGAGGGGGCTGTTTAGCTCTAGTAAAAGGAGCACTGCAAAGTCTTTCAACCTTCTGCAAGGCTTTTTCATGTTTAGGACACTCCTCTGGGAAATTCAAAAGCACAGAAATTCTCCTCTCAATCCTCACCACCAGGGAGTCACTGCTTGAAACAAGTGACAGCAACTTCACCTACAGAGCTGTTAACATTCATACCAGCAGTAAGAACCCTACCTTTTATAAAGGTCATAGTCTTCATCCTCGTCTTCATCCTCTTCCTCTTTGGACAGAGCCTCATCCACAATTTTTGTCTGAGGACAACATACATATTCTGTTCCGTGGAACTGGTCAACTCCACAGGGCAGCAGCATGCCGTAACTGTGCAGGATCATCCCTTCTGTCAGACAGGCCTGAAAGAGGAGCCCACATACGTCAGTTTAGCATTACACTCTTACTTTGGATAAAGCTAATGTTTGCCTACAAGAGGTCCCAAGGATGCTACCAATGGTCTAAATTTTGTAGCAAAAACACAATAGCAACATATGACCTAAGTCTGAACATTAAAGACAAACGAATTTGAAGCTTGTAGCGTAAGCAAAATCCCCAGAAAAGTCTAGACACAGAGCAATGCAGTGCTTCCTGGTGTTCATGCATCAACCCCCCCACCTCGCCCCTATCAGCCGCTGACCTGTCAGACTGGCTAAGTTCTGGAAAAATAACTAAGCGCTTTGTGCCAACTCAAGGGAGAGAGCACGTGGAAGAAAGAGAACTGCTGATTGCCATTCTGGGCTGGCCATTTCATTAAACTTTATCTATTAAACTTTACATTGGAGTAAGTGAGTAATTGCTCAAATGCACTTTGTGTCAAGATTATTTTAACATGTAGATGAAAATCAATTGGATAATTCAAGAAAAAGGCCAATGCAAACTGTGATTAGACATTCTGTCTATATACTTCTCTTGAACTACGGAAATGCATCGTTTTGTGGTGCCCCAGAAAGGAATGGAGTAAGAAAGCCTTTGTTATGTACATCAGAACTCTTTTGTGTTTTGCTTTGTTACAGCACAGATAATAAAATGAGCCAAATATTTCTGGAAAACTTCTCCAACTATGTTGAAAGCAAATTATTTTTAAATTTTCTGTCCTCAATTAAAAAGCGATTGCTTTAGCACAGCTTTATTACAACAGGTTTTTGCTCCCAGAAAGTTAAAGAAACACAAGTTTAATTGTTGCATCCTTAACTCATATTTACTAGTACTGTCACAATTAAACATTGTGTTGCTGTTTCTACAAAATAGAAAACATGTATATTTATTCATGATCTTGTTTTTATTACCCCCAGCTGAAAGAGGTTTGCAGAGAATTTGCAACATTTTTGCTAGTCAGATAAAACAAACAAAAAACACCCAAAAAAGCCCCAAGGGCTAGATTTATTCAGAGAAGATAATCCATCTCTTATGTAAAACCTCCACTAATCAGTCACAAAATAACTCGCATTGCACTCCAAACCAAATCCCCAGGAGCAGCACCAACATTAATGCAAAATGTGCAAGAAAAATATGAAACATCCTATGGCCACTGAGACTCTCCACTGGGAAAAAGGATGAGACATTGGTTAGAGTAATATATTCGAGGGACCTGATTTCAATTCCTAGCTCCATCCTAGAGTATGATCTTGGGCAAGCTACTTAGGACTGCTTTTCAAGAGTGAAAAATAACTCAGCTAGCTACACAGGTTTTTTAAGTCACTTGAGTACTTTTAAACATTTTTTCATTGCTCTCTGCCTCAGTCCACAGACTGCAACATGGGAATAAGAGACCCCAGAGAAAAACACTCTTATGCTCTAATACTACAAGCATCCAAGTGGACAGATCCAGAGTAAATATTCTTGCCACGGAAGCTCAGTTACCTCTTTTGCTACTGTGTGCCAGTGCTGATGACTTTCACACACATCCATCCGCTCCTTGTGGAAGAATCGGCACTTCTCTGGGACCAGCAGGACATCGCTTACAAACTCGCCCACTGAAAAACAAGAAATGACCACAGGACAGTGAACAAGAGCCCATTTGTCCCATCACAAATGTCCAGCTTCAAACAGAGGACAAAGTATCAGAAGCGCCCAAAGTGCACTTTGTTGTAAATGCCTTTAAGGTCTGCGTGAGGCATATTCTTTATGGACACAGCAGCTATCTATGTTAATTTAGTGGAAAATCAGAGCCTCAGAGTTTCCAAGATGAAAACAGAAGGGGCTGATGGCTGAAACATTATGCAAAGCCTAAGGCTAAACTGAAGGCAAAGTTTATGATGCAAGTCAATAAATAGTTGTTCATGGAACAGACAGGATTGACTGAGGCAATTTCATGCAAATCTTGGAAAACATCGCATCTGCATACGGAAGTTTTCATAGCACTTAATCACCAATTTCTAAATGAGCTGTATCAAACCAAAGCTAGTTCATGCTGCCTGTTGCTGTAGCAGCCTGGAAATTTTTATGTGCCTCGAGTGCTATCTATGTTTTCAGTATCTGGGTATCTGAGTTAGTCCCGTTTGTTTTGTTTTGTTTTTCAACAGTTTCCAGATGGCTTAGTTCAGGATCAACTGCAGCACATTCCCCAACCCGGACAGTCCTAACCAAAACACAGAGGATTGGAAAATAAAAGCTATACAGTCCAAAAAACAGAGTAAAACCAAACTCAGCAAATACACTGCATTCCAACATTTAGATAACCACAACCTCACCAGCATGATGAGGTTCTGGCACAATCTTAAGACCAGACTTTTGCTTTTGAGGAAGGAGGGAGACAAAGATAATCAGTCTGCTCTACAGCCTTTGTATTAGTTGGACTTAATAGCTATTTAACCTAAATATCCACCACAACTCAGCTTAGTACCAACACATGTCAAATCAGTATCGGAACTGCATAAGCATTACTTCCTGTTCTCACTCCGAAAGTCCAAATAAACATTGTCACTAGAATGCAAAATATTAAATTTTCTCAGAGTTGAGATTTTTTTTTGCAGATTTGAATGCCACTTCCAGTAATTTTAAAATAAGGAATTATCTAAATATGCTAAGAAGACTAAGAAAAGGTCTTCAGTCCCAGCGTTTCAAAGCAACATACCTTGCACACCTGACTGGCAGCTTTAGGAATACTTTATTAAATTGAAGAAAAGTTCTTTAGGTATATGTTTGTTTTTTTTTTTTTTTTTTTTTTTTTTTTTTTTTTTTTTTCTCTTGGAGTCTCCAGGGAGCAGAATTTTTTGTCCAACCAACCTTCAACATTAACTTTCCCGAAGACATTTTAATATATTGAGTGACCAATTTTTATGCAGCCCGTTAGTGTTGATACCAAAGGCTCATGAACGCTCCTCCTGTGCTGCACACGCAAAAGTCAAAATAGAGTTTGGGGAGATTATCTGATGACAATCCTAAGATAATGAAATCAGCCAGCATTCATCATCCCTTTTTAATTGATTAAATTTAAAAATAGACATAATAGAGAAATAGTATTTTCCCCTATTTTCTTCTCTCAAAGCAAGCCAGATACAATTTTGAGTTAATCATCTCTGATCCTTCCCTCTCGTGAAAAGTTTCTGATAAAAAAGTTAATACTGACAAAACTTTAAAATCAAGAGGGTGTGGTTCTGGGGACTGAAGACAGAAGATTCAAACTGATCAGAAATGATAATCAGTGACTATCAGCCACAGAATCGATAATCAGTAACTATCAGCCACAGAAACAGCTGTTTCTAACAACAATGAATCCTGGCATGAGAGACACGGAAGGTTCTCTCAATTTGGCTTATAATTGGAAAACCATTACAGATGGCACATTAATGGAAAACCTTCCCCATTTGTGACCACTGCTAACAAAAAAAAAAAAAANNNAAAAAAAAAAAAAAAAAAACTCTCCCTTTTAAAATCAGAGTAGCCAGAAGAGGTGTTTCCATGCCACCTAGCAGCTTAGCCAGAACTGTCAGCAGTTTCTTTTCACACCTCACCAAGCTCAGCCCTACTCCCATCATCCTATTGTTACCTTTATTTTACAGGTCAGTGAGAGTGCTAATGGGTTCTCCTCTCCCCCCCTTTCCCTTTGAAATACAAAAGAGTTTGCATTGGTGGGGGAGAGGCAGGAGAAGGTTAAACATGGCAGGACAGCAAGATCCTATCTCGAGACAGTCTGTGCATTAACGTAGCAAGGAAGACACAAGCAGCAACAGCAACAAAAAATGTAGCTGGACTATAATAAAAAAAAGTCATGCATACCCCAGAGGCACACGCCATACATTTACAACAAGCAATTTGCAGACTGATAAAGACAATGAAAATGTACTTTATGGACTGACTTGCAACTCAGATCTAAACACCAAAGTTGCCTTACAGGCTGGGCCTTACAAGTCAAGAACACTGTGAAAGATGACACTAATGAAAATCTTTAACAGTTTCATACTTATCAAATGTTAGCGTAGTGTCACCAAAATCAGCTTAATTTTCAGCTGAAGAATAGGCTTGGGGGAGGATTATTTTTAAAAGAGATGACTCCTTATAAATCCAGAGATCTTGCTTTCATCCTTATTTCCATTAGCAGTACTCGGTATAATCAGCTGTGTTCGGTTGCTTCTCAAACCTGAATTTCCACATCTATAAAGAGAAGCATCTTTCTCCCAGGATGTAACCATCCTAAATTTAGTTTTTATGAAGTGCTTTGTGATCATCTAGTGGAAAGTATTACACACAGGAGAAGAGTACCTATACAGTTCTGTAGATTTGCTTGCTTTCTCTTACAGCAAACCACATGCTAACCTGAGATACATCTACAAATTATGAAAACTGGTTCCCACTGACTGTTCCCAGCAATCAGACTCTCCCAAGACTGCACAAAACTTCTTTCAAACTGATGAACAACTTTTTTCCAGTGGATAACTGAAAAGAGATTCAGCCAGCTGAGACTAAGATTGCTACCAAGGACGCATGCTGCACAGCAGTGTCACTCACAACCTACAGGTCAAAAGCTGCAAGGTAAACAAGCTAACCGTGTTGCCTGCTACAAGTGGGTGGATAGCCTCTGGAAAGCACAGTGAAATCCATCGGTTTATCCAATATTCTTTCACAGTTCAAAGTGGGGACATGGGATACAGCTGCAAGAAGCAGGGCCTCTTTGAAGCAGCTAAGTTTAAATATAGTCATTGGAATAGAATAGAGATCTCTTGCCAAGACCGAAGCAGGAAGCCTGAACACTATGAGCATTTAAGTCTCCAAGGCAACAAAATATTAAAGCTCCACAAAAATAGGATCAGAGTATTAAATCCCAATGTCTTTGTGATACTCAAATACAATAGCCTTCAGGTTTTTATGTCAGTTGCAGAGAGAATGGGGATTTCTTTTTCACGCCAGGCACCATTATTCCAGCACAGCTGTTATCAAGCTGTTGATCTGTTGGAGAAAGGCAGAGTTCCATCTTGTGGAAATAAAAACATTTGACTGGAAGTTGGATGTGGAAATGGCAACCTGATATGAAAGAAGCCCTATAAACTCAGTTGTTCCCCCTCTAAGAAGCCAGGAGGCAATTCTTTTCTTCTCCCACAAGAACGCACAAAAAGCACATCACGCACTCACCCAGGCACTTGTAGGGCACGACAATATGAGTGTGGTCCTTGCACTGTTTCTTCCCCCTCTTGCACCAGCTGTCGATGCTGACAGGTTGATTGGCTTCCACGACATTCGTAATCTGAAGGTCTGGATACATCTGTTTAAAAAGACCCACAGATAGATTTCTTTCCAGAAAGCACAAAGTGGCTCCGAACCAAAAGTAGCAAGGCTGATTCTCTAAACAGGAATAAGTTCAAATTTGCACATGGATACACATTCTCTTCTGGATCAAGCTTACAACAGCTGAAGACATAAAAAAGCCCCCAGCTGTTTGTCACACAGGGCATCAGCAACGGAATATGTCACCACTTCTTCAAATGTGGCAGGAGAAAGCCAGGTTAGGGGCAAGAGCTCAGCACTGAGTTAAGGTGTTTGGCTTTGGTGGTAGCGGAGGAGGAGTATTTTTACCTGTTCCATTCTTGCTGGTGCACTGACAGCTCAATACCCTCCAGAAGAGGGCAATCACCAATAGGATTAATAACATCTTCAGCATTTGTCAAGCTAATATGCACCTAACTCCTCAGGTTTCCTTATGCCTGCTCCATTTATAATATATTAATATGATCCCTATGTTCTGCTCAAGTTCTCAAGTCCAGACACTGATTTATATTTAGGCTTCTGCTACGTGAACCAAATGTAGTCCTAGTTACATCAGCCTTGTAAAACAGTTTTAAAAGTTTTCCAGTCCAGACATGGTGTGCTTTATCACCTTCCCATTAAAAAAACATTCCTTGTGGTATTTTACATGCTTGTCACCTCTAAAGAATAATTAAAGACACTTATCAAGGCCAATATGCTGCAGTATCTGGAACACACTGAAAGGAAATTAAGACTTTTACAATAAAGCATGAAGAACCTAAAAATACTGCCAATATTTTGATTAAACTATTTTTCTAATATTCTGGCTGTTCTGAACACATCACTGATAACAACACAACCACATTCCGATTCGAACAGGTGTCAGGTTCCCTTTTTGCATAGAAATGGAGCAGACGCTGGTCTAACTAGCTCAGAGGCAGAACATCTGAAGAAACCCCTGTGAACACAGAGGTACCTCCCTGACTTACAGACCAAGGGCGTCCTGCAGCAGCTGATCTACATCAGAGGTAGCTCCTGAATCCCACTGCAGTGTCACCCCCTGCTCTTCCTGGGCAGTAACACAGCAGGACAGTTCAGGGAGCTGAGTTAGTCAAGCACAGGATACCCTCCCGAAGGGTTCCTTTGCTACTGACTGGCTAAATTCAAATCCAATTGCTTAGCAGCAGTGAATGCGCAGGATCACACAGCAATCCTCACCTCCTGGCAGTACTGCAGAATCTCTTCCTTTCTTCCAAAGCAGCTCTTGGTCCCAGAAGTGTCAGGTTCCCATTTCCCAGTCTGGATATTAACGTGCATATTTAGCTTCCCACAGAACATGGCGATTTGAGGCTCTGCCACTGCAAACCCTGTCCCAGCATTGGCTGCGAGTGCCTGTGAAGACAAACAAAAACAAAACATTGATTGCTTTATCTGACAGAAAGCAGAACAACTCAAAGAACCAGAAAGGCTCTGGCATCTACTCAGAGAGCTCCCACTTAATCCGGAGTATCAGTGGAGTCTTGCAAATGTATTTTGTAACCATATTCCCATAAAGCTGGTGGGCCCACACCAAGTTTTCACCAGCAATGTATTTGTTTTTCCAAACTCTATTTTTATTATCGCTACAACAGCTTACAGAAAACAAAGGGTAATTCACACTTAAAGGTTGTGCCCACAAAAGCTAAAACAGATGTCTAAAGAACTTAAAGAGCTCCCCTTCTATCCCCAATATGTGGAGATAAATAATTAATATCATTAACTCTTGCCAGAAAACTCCTCTGAGGCTACCAGTATTGCTACTGCTAATAAAATAATTACTTCCCAGTTCATGAGGCTGACTCAGAGCTTCAAGCCATGTGCTCTTCCAGAAATCTTCAAATATCTGGGATAGAAACACCTAGCTTCCTTGCCCAAACCTACAAGTGAAGATGACTTCTGCTGAATCAGAGAAACGTAGCTGTTACAACCGACTCCTCAAAGCCTGCTGTCTCTCATTCGGTGCACTCCTATCGGCATTGAACTGTCAGGTTTCTGATGCGTATTCTGTGCACTTCCCACCCGGCACCGGCAGACCGAGAGCGCAGGACAAAAACCCGACAAGACAGACCCACGGCCGGGTCAAACTGCAGACTGATCGATGAAAACAAGGTCAGCTTCCCTTTCTGAAATCTTGCTGGCTGACTAAAGAAGAACGGGGGATTCAATTAAATTGCAGAGGTGGTTTTTTTCTGAAAGGCTGAGGTTATGCTGGGAGTTGAACGTCCTCTCCCTGTGTAACTAGAAACCATATGAACAACAACAAACAAACCCACCTTATCAACTCCCATCTCGAAAGCTCTTCAAAGTGTTTTTGGGGGAGTGAAATCCATGTCAGCTGCTTCAGACGAGGCAGACGAGAAACAGCAAGACACAAGCTTCAGGGCACCACTGTCCCTAAGTCCCCGTTTTTCTGGCAGGCAGCACTACCCAAGGCCACCAGTCCTGCCTTCATATTTAACCTTTCAAGCACTCAAAAATGCATACATTTCTGTGGGCGCTGTTCATTCCCTATTGCCTACAGACCCCCACCAACTTATCTCGACATGCATGTGCTCACAGCAAGTATAAAAGTGACCAAGAGATGATTTCAACTGGACAACCTCGCGTGCAGCTCCTGGTTAAAAAAATTACAACTCCATTAAATATTAAAAAATTAACTCCATTATGATTAGCCCATTTTTCCCCCTCCCCTTTTACACACAAAAGCACTGCCTGCAGATAAGATATTTCAACATTCACGGAGTCACAGACTGCTTAGTGCTGAACACAGGGCTATGCTCAGGGGATAGGACCAACCCGAGATACAAAAGCATAGGTTCGTGCCTTACCTTCACAAAAATCACCCCCTGAGCTTTAAGAACTATTCAACAGCACGTCGCCTTTAAGAGAAACATTCACATAGAAGTAGTTTCTATTTACTCTAACCCTTTCGCCCAACAGACATTCATGAGAGCAAATTTTAGCACAGATCACGAAGTAATAAAATATTGAACTATATATAACAGATACCAGGATTGATGTCCCAGTAACAAAATGCTTCCAAGTTCAAACCATTGCTTACCTTTCTACGTTTAACAAGAGCTGAACCCGAAAGCCTCCTACCGATTGTAGCCTTTCATTTATATGTTGACAATGGAGAAGCATCTGTTCTGCCCAGAAGATTGGCGTCAAGCAACAGTTTTGCTAAAAACAGCAAATTTTACTTGCTATCTCAGAAGTCAAAGGCCTAGAAGTTACAATACACGTAACGAACACATCAGAATCTGTATGTAATCTCATCTCTTCCAAAAGAGAGGAGTAATTCACTGGCTTGCTTCTTAAAAGCCTTGGAAAGGGCCATGCTCCAAGTCCTCCCCAGCTCTCCATCACTCGCTGCCTTGGAGGGAGTACAAGAGGAGGTAGAAGCTAAAGGGCAAAACCTTCATTTGTTATTCTTGTCTTCTGACCTCCTGGAGCACGGAGGAACCACGACAAAATCTGCAGACTCTTCCGCTGAGAGAGTAACACCACGAACACCGTGCTACCTGGATAGCAGCATCAGTAGCGCAGAGAGAAGACAGTTAGCATTTCAGGTCTAGGACTTCTGATAAATACGCTGAGGCTCAGATAACAGTGTGCAATAACTTTGTTCCTTCAGAAAGCGAACGATTTAATCAACATGTGCTTCTAACAGGTGCTGACCGATACCACGCAGCAAAACTCAGGCTCTCGCTCTGCCTTCCTCACTGCTCTATTGTGCCAGAAGAAAAAGCGTAGAATGAATCTTTATAACTCTATAAGAACACACACACGCAAACTTGGTAAGAGGGCCTTTTTATCTCTCTACAAACAAACACCACTTTGGTACCAACCACCGCTGAGAGCACAAGACTTGATGTTTGAAAGGAAACAATCCACAACAAAACTTTGTTTTATGACCACACTACAGCTACATCCAAGATTGAAGCTGAATTCTTAAAAACGAAATGCAAGATCAAGTATGCGCACAGCATTAGCCCTAGTAAGAAGAATACAGCACATCAAAAGGGAATAAAACGTACGTGTTATGAATGGTTTGGACATCATTAGCATGGCCTATGCCTGAAAGTTCTTTTCTTCAAAGCAAACTTCACAAGTATGCAGCAAAATAAGGTCAATGCATAAGCAGGAGAGGCGCAGGTCCCATCCGGAGGCAGAAACATCCGTAAGTAATCCACTCACAACCACTCTTGCATCAGCAAAACTCCTGTTCAAACACATACCAACCCCCTGAAATCACGAGCACCCCGTATTTACATACTGATGTTAGCTGGTGTTTATTTTTGCTGTCTCTCCGGCTTGACACCTCGGCGCTGTGGCAGAGGCATCATTCCCCCTCCTGGATTGTTCGAATAGTTTGCATATCAGTAGAGCGCTGTTGCCCTAGCTACCAGAACTTGCTAAACCCCAATTCACAGCTGAACAAACGAGACTAATTACTTGCTTGATTTCATCACTTCTAATCAAATGGAAGAATCTTTTCTTGAATCACACAGTTGAGTAAATTAATGAACTTTGATGTACACAAGTTGAATCTTTAACCCTGGGGTCTGCAAGGTAAGTTTTTTGAGTATGGGCTTCAATTTTTCACCACTGACAATCCACTCCAGCCAAACACATCACTTAATTTCATTTAGCATTTTATCTCATTCTACCTGTAATGAGAGAACACAGCACAATGAACTTAATCTGTAACAGCGGAGGCCATACCTTTAACACTGCCACTCAAGTGAAGAAAGTCACCTACAAGGGTTTTTGGGGGCAAAGACCTTTTCTGTTGCCCCCACAAATGCCTTCAGCGTACCGAAAATAAAAGCTGACCACTCAGGCTGCCCAGGCTTGAAGTTAGTTACCCCACACTCAAGCATTATTTTGCGAAAGGACAGTTGGGGAACACACAAACGAGAAGGAAGCCTGAGATAAAGACGTGCCCTTGGTTAAGCTACTCAGTATTTCAGAGAATTCACCCATTCCACATTGCAGAGGGATGAAGAAACTGAAAGCACATTTCTCCCTGGGAATTTCCCAGCCATAAATAGAAGCAGCCACCTCTCTTAGTGCTAGGGAGCAACAACTAAATCCCTTAAATAAGCAGGCTGACAGCCTGGGAAGGGCAACATGCGCATAATGAAGAGTTCATCCAGTGGAGCACATCCTTGGTGAGCATTACTTCAGTAGCTGTTACCCTATGAATACATACCCATAACATGAGAACAAGATGAATGTTATTTGGGAAAAGACTGTTACATAAACCATTACTTTCCTTGCTAGCACTTGAATTTACAAAACATTTCATGATAAATTCCACTCTGCCTTTTGGTATAATTCTGTAATCCAGTTTGCTTTCCAAGACCAAAAAAGCACTTGATTTCATAAACACATAAATCTCTGGCCAGTTAATGTCAGTTAAATTCCTCACCCTGTCATGCACTGCCTGATTTACGGTCCTGAAACACTGGAATTCAAACCTCTCAATCTTCTTCTTCTCTGATGGAAGCATCTTTGCCTCAGTATTCAGTCTTCCATTTACTCCTAAGCTCTTCAACTCGGGACAGCAGGTTTCAAAGGCGAGTTTTACCCATCCCGAGGCTTGGGGTCAATACTCTAAAGAGGGTCACACCTTTTTTTCCCGTTTCTACTGTCTCAAAGAAGAGACTCAAGACTTAAAAGTAACTCAGGAAAGAAAGAGAACTTAACCCAAGTTGGTCTCCTGAGCTGGTTCATCACATGGCTGAGCAATGGCACTAAAGAGGGACCTGTGTGGGGTGAGAAAGAAACTATTCTGCTGCTCCTGGAGAACTTGCCCGCTTCCTTTTGCCAGAGCAAGGTCAAAACCGAAGCCTCCAGTTATCTCATCAGGCGCGTCTGAGTAAGTTACGAATTTCTCAAAAATACCGTGTGCTAAGTGACTGCTGTGTGCGCCTTTTTGATTTTCTGCTTTCAGGACTTTCAAAGCCTTTCCTCTCATCATCCATTCTTTTAGGAGAGAACTCTAATTAATCATAAAATGCTATTATAAATTAAATTAAATTGGAGGCTCACAGCGTGCCTCTAAGATACAATGGGTGACTAAAAACTGCCATGGCCCAAACTCCAGTATTTAATTCACATGCTGCACATCATGAGGAAGGAGTAAGGTTTATTATAGATGGATGCCATCTTGGTAGCATCACTGTTGTCTGCGAGGCTTTGACCAATTCCAGGAAACAATTTTGATCCACGAGGCTGGCAGAAACAGCAGCCTGAGAGAATTATTTTAACCTGCAGAACAATTTTGCACCTTCACTAGAGCATCTCAACACTCTCGTAGCAGATGCAGTCCTTTAATCTCGTACTTCATACTAAATTCCAGCCACAAACAACAGAGGGTATGGGAACACCCAGCAGTGCCTGTTTCAATCCACAATGAAACAAACAGGAAAAAATAGCCATTTTCCCTGCCTTAAATTTCCAGGATCTGTTAAACCTCATCACAACACAGCTTATTGAGCAGGCTGGCTATTCTGCTCACTATCAAATGCTATTCAGGAAAGCCTTCTGGCATGCTTCAGTATACAGGAGGCTGGAGTTTCTTTTTTGAGCTTTCCTAATAGCACAAATATCTGCAAAATGTCAGATGTAACTACATTCTGAATTTTCTGTGAGGTTAAACATTACGGTAACCTTGCCATCTGATCAGATTAGCCAGAATAGGAGTCTTTATTCCAGCAAAACCAGGGTAGACAGGAGCTTAGCAGGAAATCTTAGATTCACTTTTTATTTACGCTACAGAGTTGTTCACGTAGCATCTTGCTTCTGAAGAAACCGTAGGAATATGCATTATGGAAAACCATGGTCTCCCTGCTACTTTGTACTTTGAAAGATGACTTGTGCTGTTTATTTTTAATTAAGTGAAGCCCCTCAAAAGAAATACTGCTTACTCAATCATAATGTACATGCAGCATAAACCAAGTGACTTCAGAACATGCTGTCCTGCACAGACCCTATCCAGATAAATTACACTTACCACCTTTACTTAATTTAAAAAAAGAAAAAAAGGCTGTTCTGGATTTCATTAAAAAGAATACTTTCCCCATTCTATCTGTAGTGCAACACAGTGTCAGCACTGCAGCTCTTGTGTAATAACCGCAGATAGGGAGGATATAAACTGAACCCTTTCAAGACCACTGAGGAATTCAAATAGCTCCTTTGACACAAAAACGCGCCCTGCTACCTTATGAGCCTTCCTGTGAACACAGCCCTTGGTGACTGCTGCTTTCAAATGCGCGAGTATTCTGACTTTCCGCCCCTTCCTCGGCTGAAAATTGGCACGCACATTTGTGCAGGGACTTGACTGCTTCTCAGCCCAGCTGCACACCCTGTGTTTCTGCTGTCCACAGGGCAGACATGGGGATTCCTCCTTCCACAAGGGGAGGCCAGTCCTTTACAAAATTAAAGACTCGAGAAGAGACGCTGCAGTCACAAACTCCACCACCGCAGTCTGATGGGAAGCGTGAGCTTTTGGGAGGAGGAGAACACCTCGGCTGGAATCGTGAAGCTGAGCCTTCCCACGTCTCTACGTGCTGCACAGCCCTTAAACCTTGTTGTGTTCACTGCCGTGAACCTCACCTGTTAATGAACAGTTTATGGCAAGCTAGAATTCAGGAAATCAACACTTGGACTAAAAAACAAGGAAGTTGGCAAAGGGATTTTATGCACAAGAACAAATAGAATATTTAAAATTCCCCTGCATTTGGATTTGTAACTTGTAAACATGAGCAGAGCTTTCAATTTGTGCTTCAAACGGCGTTTCATGCTTTGTTTTCCTTAGCTTCTCTTCCTGCTTTTATTCAGCAGATAGGTGGCTTGAACCCAGGAAGGCTAATGAATGTCTGACACAGCAGGCAGTAAATCTACAGACCAGCAGCTCATCCTAGCTCTATTGCTTTATTTTTTTTTAAATTGCTGATAATTACAATAATGCACGTGGGCAGTGGTCCAAGACAGGAAGAATTATTGTCTGCAGGCAGATCTGGTGTGAGCTGATAATACCAGCCTGTGTTTGCTTTTGAATTTAAATGGCAAAAATCTCAGTAAAGCAGTCTTTGGCTTACTTTAACTTGCTGGAAGGGGCGGCATTCTCATCTGCTCGTCCTTTATTGACTTTTGTGGTAGAGAATCCTGCACCAGCCGAAAACTGGAAACCAATGCAGGAGCTGCAATGCTGGCTTGGGTGCAGTTTATATTTAGATCCCCACTGATCATGGCTAACACGCAGCCTTGAACGCTTGAAGTTCAGTGACAATAATCCACGTACTTTCAGATGTGCTGACAGTAGCCGTAGCACTACAAAGACCAAAACAATGCTGAAGCCTGGAGCGTTTTCTACAGCTTCTGCACCTTCCTCTGCCTTTCTGAAGAGAAAAGGGGAGATTTCCAAGTACCTGTGACTCACGGGAGGCCTTTCTGCCCTTGGAATTTGTACTAATTACACAGCAGATTATCTCCCCCCTCCTCCTCTAGTTTATCATGCTCCACAAACCAAGCCTACATGAGTCACTGGGCAGATAATCTGCCTGTCAGACATCTGCGCTCAGGAACTGCGACATTCAGATAGGGAAAGCAGCACTGCAGGCAGTGCTGGTGCGGGGCTAGTCGCAGCGAGCAGCGATCAGACTCGGAGAAGCCAGGGTGCAGGGTAGTCTTGGCTTCCCGAGGTTGGTTGTGTAACGTGGCTGCCTTTAGCATCGTCTTTTCTACCCCTAGAGAGGCAAAGTTCAGACCGACTCAGTTGGAACATCCCCTGAACAAATGTTACCGTGCCCAGAACCACGTCCTTTAAACAGATTAATTGGTAGGCCTCAAGCTTTCAAAACTACACTTGTGTGTAATGGCTGGGACTGGAACAGCTTACCACGAGAGCTATCCTAAAAATACAAGGTGGAGAGAAGAGGCCATTAGTGACCCAAACACAGCGCACAGCTGGGTCCGAATATGCGTAATAGAGCACCGAGGACAATTTTCATGCAAACCGTTAGATGGCTGTCACCATCTTACAGCCACCTCCTGCCTTTTTTCAGCAAAACACAGCAACAGGGCTATTTAAAGTACCTTTTTATGGGGCGATTCTAAGTCATATTACAGCACAGGCAGGCTAGACCTATTTATTACTGGGCTAAACTAAGGCACAAAGTCAAGTGACTCGCCTAAGGTCACCCGTCAGTGGGCGCAGGCTGGATTAATCCTCAACCCCTCGTTGCTCCAATCTGTGTCATCATGCTGTCTTGCACAGCAAGACTAATTACTGCATTCCCACTTGAATTATTTGGGCATCTGAACCACAGAGACTCAAGTCGTCCTGCTATCTTGCCAGTAAATGAAAGCTTCAGTGCAAGTTTACATTTTCACATACACTAAAAACCTAGTAAAGAAAAAGGCCATGGGGAACACAGCGCAAGGCTGAAAGCAGACCTGTGTATTTATTTTTACAGAACCCGGCTGGAGACAGATTCAAAACTGGGAAATGTCTGAGAGCATGCAGGTGGGAAATGCTGAAGCCTGCTCTCAAAGGGCACGAACTGACCAGGACAACTTTGCCTCCCTGGACAACTGGAAGATTGCAAAAACTGCAAAATACTAGGCAAGAAGAATGGCCACAGTTTAATCCTGTTTCACTCTGTTTAGAGAAAAAAATACTTAATTCTCTTTTCAGATCTAAATTTCATTACTGAGCTGACTGCTAGCATGGACTATTACTGTTAATAGCATAAAGCCTTCACCGACACCAGCACTACATGAGGAGTATTGAGACATGCTATTTTATAAGTAACTTCTCCACATAGTTTAATAATGAAGCCTTTCCATCTTAAGGCACTTTAGCTGCATAAGAGTCAGCGAATACAATCACTGCAGTAACTAGGATACAGAGATTCCGTAATACACAGGAAAGTACATTTACAAAATCTTTCATCACTTCAAAACAATTTGCTCATTGCAAAAGTAACTTCTAGACTCATGCTCATCACAAATCACATACACGCACTTGTCCATTAGTTTTCCTAGTGGACAAAACTGGCAGAAAGGAGACCGAGAGAAGAATTGATTATCATCAAGCAAGCAAAAGGTAACAAACTGCTGATTCAAACTGATTTAGCATGCCAGAGGAAAAATAAATTTAAAAAAAATCAACACAAATATTTGTTTTAGAGACCTTAGGAGCTCACTGGGAGCTTCACAAAAAAGCCTGCAGTGGAGAGACCACTGCAGGAACCTGGGGTTTCTCAGCCTAACCATGCATCTAACCACTCAGATGTCACGAGATAAAAAAGGCTGCACAGATTGTGTTTTTATCTGCAACACAAATATCCAAAAAGCAAGCAGCAAATCGAAGAGCATATTTTAACAGAGCATTAAGAATTTGAAGTGGCAAGGAAAAATACCTGGAAAAAAATTTGCAAGATAAAGGGAAGATAACAGGTGGGAAGCTTGCAGTGCAGGCTTGTGCTGGTTTCAGCCATTTGTGAGCTCAAGTTTACCTCCCTTTGTAGACTTGTTCAGTGTCACAGACTGGCTGTTTACGTGCACAGACTGCAATTGTTTTGGAACATGATAAAATACTCGGTATCTTAACGTCCTGCAATTAGGCGAAAAGTTAATTTCCTCCACAACACAGGAATAATTCAACAGGAATTGCTCTAACCAGGCTGAAGCTCTGCAGGTTATGCTGCTTGCTTACCACCCCCAAATTCACAATCTTCTGAAAAACACATTAATTGGTAATTCTGACATACAAAGAGTCCAGATGAAACTTCAAATCTGGAAGAGGAAACCATGAGGTTTTTAAGTGTCGGCTTTCCAAGCCACACTAATGACCATCTTTTGAAAGTAGGAAACCCACGGCTAAAATACAGGGCTGCTTTCATCTCTGCTGTTGCTCCCCGAGCTTTGCCAAGCGTATGCTGATCCAGACCAAAATCAACATGTTACAACAGTCTTGCTGTTTTTCAGTGTCCAAACTGAGGGTATATTTATACTCAAAACTTTTAAAGTTCTGTGAAAGGTACGGGTTAATTCTATAAATTACAGGCCAATGAAAGTAAGTCAGCAGTTAGTAGATACTACCAAGATGTGGTAACTTAACTCTAGCTCTTATGAAATATATTTAGAAAATAATGCAAATTGGAATTTTAAAACAAAAACAACTGCCCACATGGCTTCCCACACACCTCTTCCTCCTACTGTTATTTATTCTAAGAACTGCTTATGGCTGAGCATCTTTCAGGCAGCACCTTGTATCAGTGCTCGCATACAAAACAAAATCCTTTAAGAATATTTAATGTGCAGGGGCGTAGAAAGCAGCACTTTAAAAATCTTTGTATTTGCTGTTTAAAGATTCCCACACTGATATTCTAAGTTTATTCAGCTACAGTAAATAATCATTTTTTCTCGAAGACAAAACCTCAATGCCCCAAGAAAGTTTAGCTTGCACTTAAGCTGCTCATTAGGAAAAATTCCTACCACTTATGGGTAAAAAAAAAAAACAAAAAAATGCAGAAGAATTACCTTAGCAAACCCATCTCAGATTCTCACATAAAAGCTGTCCTTCAGTTTTCCCAACTGCAGCTATTTTTGATCCCAGTAAACAGCAACAAAACTGATGAAAGGCTGCCAGTTTCCTTCCACTGGCAAACTGAAGTTGAGCAAACAAGCATGCAACAGCAGTTTTATTTATTTTATTTTTTTTAAAGCCAAGCACTTACTTAAGTAGCAAAAAGGCCAAAGAGCAGGAAGATGGCTTGGAGCAACGCTGCTCAATTCCAAGAGTCAGATAGCAAAAGTTTATTTGTTTATTTCTAAGTTTGTCACCCAAGAGCCAAACATCGCTGGAGCATCCCATTACGAATGGCAGGATTTAGGTTTGAATCTCACGACTTACTATCTTCTTTCAAAGTGCACTATAAAACGTGAACTCTATCCACTAAAGCTCACACACCTACATTTAGCAATCTAACACAAGAGAGAGGTCAAATGACAAAGAGCCTTTTGAAGTACCCCTAAAGTTTTGCCAGCTGCTGGGTCACAGAAAGTGAAGAAAGGACCTCGGTAATGGCTTAATGGATTTCAATCTTTTACTCTTTAAAAGCAATTCTGACTAATTTAGTAGCATTTTATTTCTAAGGCATTAATTTATCAGCTGGGGTTTAAGAGTCACAACGTCATACCGAAGCCAGCATATAGAAACTCTAATGGATGTATTAAACAGTTCCTTTAAGGGAAGCAACAGACCTCTACTTAGAATAACTGCTTAATGCTATTAGAAAATTAAGTAGTAATTTATAGCCCAGACTAAAGCTGGCTAGGTTCAGATCCCCTTTACTGATTTTGCTGATCCAGAAAGTAAAACTAGTTCAACAGAAGTTAGCACAGAACCTCCAATATTTCAGGGCTGTTGTTCTGTAAGAGTTAACTGACTTTGCGTGTTGCACAAGCACACCTGACTTTTTATAGGTCTCGGGTCTATTGAGCTCTATCAGATTGTGTAGCACTGCATGGAAATAAACAAAATGGGAGAAGTGACTTTCACCTTCAATAAAATGGAGATTTCAACCTCTGTTAGCAATTTCTTCCTGCTTTCAGTGGGAAGAAGGAACTCCCTGTACACCAATACCCTACTTCCTTGAAGTTTCCTTAAGCATTTTTGACAAATTTTCAAGGTAAGTGTTAGCGAGCAGTACTTTCTTTGTAGTTGACGTAGTTGAGCTACAATTAAATCCTAGTTCGGTGGAAGAAGTGGCTAGATACTGCAGCTGCCTACTCCTGATGCTCAGCTCTTGGACAATTTTTTAAGAAATACGACACTTCAGTGAGGTCTTTGAGCACAACACCATTACGAGCCAAAAGCTTTATTACAAATCTGAAAGCAAAAATTGCCCATTCTTCAACGGTGAGGGGAATTACCCTTTGGAAAAGAACAGGCAGAGCAGTTTTAGACACTCTGGTTACATCTTCAGGAACAAGAGGCAATGTACACTGAGAACTTCCATCATCTCAAGAGAAATTCCTCTTCAAGGTCTCTGACAGGAGGCACTACTTTTTCATGGAATACACCATTTACCCCTTTACACAGTCTGGCCATCTCAGCAGCAAAACTATTTTTTTGGGCCTAAAGACTTAGCATCCTCCAGCTGGAGAAACAGCAAAGGAAAACTTCAAGCTGGGTTGTTCTGAATACGAGGGTTCCCAACAACTATGTTCCCACTTGGAAAAGGCGATTAGCAGGAGGGGACTGTTTACTTTCTCTTGCAGAAACTTTTTTGCCTGCTCAGATGCTCTTGCCCAACACGATACACACTTGAGTGCATTTATCTCTGCTGAGAGCCAGCAGAAAGGTATAAATGGTCGGCTGTCACAAACAAGTTTTACTTTCTTTGACCCTACAAGCAGATATGGACAGCAATGGAAATGCTGACTTAACATATAAATCCCATCACTAGGACGGTGTTTGGAGGGAAGATTGATTTGAGTATTGATGTAATAGGCCACTCACCATTTTCCTAGCCATAGGCTGAGTAGCTTCAATAGAGTTTTCTCAAAGTCAGAGGATGAAAATGTTGCATAGAGTTCTCACCCCAGGGAGTGGTGGTTTTGTTGTTCATTAGTTGACTTCAGACATGGCCCAACAAGGCTTTTTATAATTCAGGCACACGGCTGTGCGTGTATCTCAGCAGCAAACACTAACCTCACCAAAATGAGGCAAATCACTGTGGTGGATTAGCCCTACGGAACATATTCAGATGCCTCACATGGTAAGAAATCAGCACTTGAGAAAGAGCCATGTTGAAATAGTAGCTTGATGATGCAATTGCACCAGGCAGCCAGAGACATCTCATTCTAATATCCTTCTTTTGGACATATAAAAACATTGAGGGCCCCAATGAGCTCCTTAACAGACTAGGTCTCAACGAGGCTGCCTCTCCATGCAGTCTACAGCTAACCTAACCAGCAGTGATACCAGTACTGGATGAATTTGTGTCACGAGCCTAGGAATGGTTAGAAGACTCTGCGAATACTGCACTGAGAGTTTTCATATGTGACTGTAAATACACACGAGTTTGAGAGGAGGAAAATGGGCAGAAGAGCTTGTGTGTTGAGGCTGCATAGCAATTCTAAAGCCTGGAAAGCAGCAATGAATGGACTGACTATACAGCTGCATGGTTCCATTAGAGATCATCTGTATTTTGACAGTCATATGCATCAATGAAAGGGACAGGAATATTAGCACAGAGTAGCTGGAATGCTAAGCACAGTCCTCTTCTTTGGGGCCACTCTTTGTTCCTGAGGTTAGTTCTCAACACTACAGGACTTATCTAACAACTAACTAACCTACAGCCGAGCACACAATTTTAAGTTTCACTCAGGAGCCTCGGTGCTTCAGAGGGGCTCCAACTTTCCATTCATGCACAGTAGAAAAAAAGAAAGCAAGAAAGTGTTTGTGCAAACACCAACAGACCCAGTGTCTCTATATGCAAACTCGGCACCAGTTTCATCTTTCAGCAACACGAGCATTTCAAATTCAGCTAAAGTTAAAGATGTTCACATCCTGATGTGTTCCAACTGATTGTACCACTCCAGCACGTTCAGTCTGTATCTTTATTGACATGTGATGTATTTTGCAGCTTAATGACTATTTTAATCTTCTTCATCACTGAAGAACGTCATCTTAAATGTGATGTAGATACATATTGTTACATGGATGCTGCTCAGAGATGTATTTGAAGAGATATTCCAAACCACAGAAGTCATCCCAAAGCAAACACTACAAAACAAAAGTCTCTGCTTTATAGATCTGGAGTATTTAAGCTATCTGCTATAAAGAGTGAAAAATGGCCAGCCCCCTGTTATGGCACGAGAAGCAGCTTACAGGCAGGTCAGGAGCACCCTCTTAAAGTAGTGGCAGTGCACCTCTAAGTGAACACCATGGGAAAAGCTGCTGGAAGTTCAGCTCCAAACAGCCGTGCACATTAAGGATGTCCTAGGCAGTTAACTTCGCTGCCAGCGGTAGCTAAATGTTTGTCATGCCCTCACTTTTACAATCAAGATAGATTTAATAATAACAGAGTATCAAATACAATAACAGAACAGTATGAGTAAAGCCACCAGCCACTTACATAGTAAGGAATAACAATTTAACTTTTTGCAAAAATCTTTAAAGATAGTGACAGGAAATACAAAAAGCCAAACTGAAACTAAGGGCAACGAGGCAAATGAAGTAAAGTCATCGTGTCTTTTGCCTGCAGAAAAAGGCCATTTGGAGTCTTAGCAAGCAGTGCTCCCCTTTTCTGCTCTTCCATAATACACACGAAGCTTGCAGCCCAAAGTTTTGTGGATATCTTCACAACGTGCTTCTCTGGAGCAACCAGTTTAGCTGTTTGCATACACCAGTATGACACTGGCCTTTTCAGAACTGCAATACCCTTGAAATACATCAGCAGCTATTACAAAAGTGCTACAATGATCTATTCTAGTCAGTGTCCTGCAATGAAAAAGGGAATTAACATGCTGCAAATCCCTGTGGAAAACCTCCCATGTGGTTATACTCTGAAAAGTGTTCTTCTCACCACGCTAATCCCCATGTGGAGCAAGGTCCAAAAGCTTGCTTAATATAATTGAGCACAACAAATTCATCCAAACCTAGGAATTTCAGCCTTGACTTCAAAACGCCTTTTGTCTGTATCACAGTTTTTACATTTAAGCAAATCTGAACGAAGATTTCCTGCTGTCTTAACAACCCTGCTACATTAGGAATCCAGCTCTTCTTGTTAGTCTTCCTTGGAGCCATGTTGCTGAGCGAGGAGAGAAGGCAAAAGGACTCTGAGGTGATCAGCTGGTTGCTGTTTATTTCTTTGTCTCTTATCCTGAGAAACGAAGACATTTCTGAAGCAAGATGCAAGCACTGAAAATGAAGGATTCATTTATCCAAAACATTATGCATAAAAGCAGTACTACGGATTCAACCATAAGTAATCCATGTCAGCTGTTGTGATTAGTGTAACTCAAATACATTCTGAACATGCATACAATGAAGACTGGTAAAAGCACAAGCATGCAGCCAGAAGGTGGGGAATCTAAACAGATCACAAGCTGTGATTTACACCATAAAGCCAGCTGTGGACAACACAGGGTTACAGCAGTGCAAAACAGTACACTGCATCAAGCCTGCTCTCTGGCAGGCCATTCATCTTCTGTCTTTGTTATTGGTAAATTGCTTCCGAGAAAGCGGCTGTTGCCCTAAACAGAACATCCAAACACTGACTAGCTTTGTTGCAGAGCAAGTCCCGGTGCAATCTGGACAAGCTAGCGTTTACGAGGGGCATTACGGTGGAAAGTGGAGGGGACGGGGGCTGCACCGCTCCCGCTGGCGTTGCAGAAGGGACAGAACGCCCTCCGGTCGCTCTGCGGCCCTGGTCGAGGATCGCTCGGCCTCTGGCCCCGCACCAGTCTGCAGCAACACGGACATTCGTGTCCAATGCACATCTCTAACACACCAATGCGCTCCAAAACCAAAATCAAACTCTTCTGCCTGGCTACCAAGGAACAACCTTCTCCACTGCTCGGCACTTCCAGCGCTGAGGCTACGGAACTCTACTTAAAGCCTCTGGAAATTAAGCGGCTGCTTGAAACCCTGAAACTCAAACTACTTAGAGGCTCTTAGTCTTATTCCAAGAGCCCAAATGGGAGCTGCAAACATCGTGCTCCATTCAAGAGTAACAACTGGTTTCCATGATAACGTGCACCCTCAACCACTGGTCTCCCTTTTTCCTGGCAGGCAGCAACATTTAAGTAAATGCATGAGCACTGCCACGCACCCTACACTTGAGAGTTAATCTCTGGCCAAGACTGTTAACGCAGGCTAACGCGCTTAGCTTGGATCTCAACATTGTTCCATTCTTTTGGGTTTCTAAACGCGTATGTGATCTCGCTGCGTAAAACGAACCAGACATCAAATTCAATTTCTTCAGCAAGAGCTTTGATAAATTATGCAGAGAAAGATTCACGTTCAAATGCCGATATACTCACTGGGAACGCAAACCACAGGTTTGAATCAACATTTTGCATTTAATCTTTTGAGAGGAGTACTTAGCAGATTAAAGCAAATCTGCCCCTCTCTATTTCAGGCCACTATTATTGTAAGACGACCAGTGTAAGAAGTCAGCCAGCCCGCAACCAATGTTCGGTATTAGTGAATTAGTATAATTCATGCAGATTGCTCTAGGACCACTTTTGGCAAGTTATTAGCCCCAATATGAATGGGAAAAGATTAAACACCAATAAAAAAAACTACTACTTAGACCCGGCAGAGTGTCACACCAAGTCCAAAACCGTATCGAGAATTTGGTGATTAAAAGCTTTATACTGGAGGCTACCATACGTCTAAGCAGAGACCAGCTTCTGTTGTGAATACGCAATCCAAATCCGCTTGAAATCCAACATGAGTGCATAATGTTTATTGTAACAGATGGCACGGGCAAGATTTTTCTTTTTGTTGCTGTCACTTCACACTACGCAATGACATCATAATTAGTGGGATTCGTCAACCCAAAATCCAAAACAAAAGGGACAAAGCTTTTGGCAGGGAGCTGGATCTAAAAATAATGTAAAAGCCCTTAAAGAGAAGCCCAAAGATTAAAAATGCAAATGGCTGGCTTTGATTTAAGCATCTCAGTATTGAAGTTAACATAGGGCAACTCCTGGAAAATACCAAGCAGCTCATCAAACCTCTGGTCCATCCTTGCAAGAACATCATCAGATGATGATTTTTGAGATTGATCTTTGACTATTGCAGTGCTTCGAGGTGGCAGATTAAACAACCCAAGCACAGCAGCGGTGTGAGAAAATGCAAGCCCATTGGAGTTAACAGAAAAATAACTTTCTCTACTGCAAGAATTAAAAAAAAAAAACACTGGCCAACACCTCAGCACATATCGGGCTCTGAGAAATATAACCTAAGCAGCAAGTGTTTGCTGGTTGTAAAAACAGACCTAAATGAGCATGGGCACTTTCAAGGTTAAACACTACTTTTATTTAAACACGGCTGGTGTGGCTGGTTGTCAGCCTGCCTGATGTGATCAGCAAGGAGTCGTCAGTAAGGAGATGATAATTAGCTACTCTTAAATGGAAACTTCACTAAGTACCAATCTACTGTTACAGTAAGGAGGAAGCACAGCCCCAGTCGTCTCCATCTGTTTGTGTATCTCTCTCCACGTCCTTGACCTGAATCAGACTATACTTCTGACTGCTGTAATTTTGTTAGAGAGAAGCTTACTGTATGAAATTACTTAAATGCATCCCTGTCACCGAGCCAAAGCCTGGAATCCCAGCGCTGAAGCACAGTTACCATCCACGCTGCACCTCTGCACGATACCCGTACGAGTCACGCCGTAAATAGCCGGGGTGAACCGTGCTGCTACCGACAGCTCCGCGCCTTGCCCAATGTTAAGACACATGAAGCTTTACCAAGGCAGCCAGGAAAGAAGGGTCAGCTCCAGCATCTCCGCTTTGTGTTTATTTTTTCCAGGCTGCATCTAAATGATGCGGGTAATTTTTAAGCCCTGCGTATCTGATGACTTGAAAAAACTCAAAGTCATCATTTCGTAACGATTTTCAGTTAGTCTCAAAACACAGAAAAGCCATCCAAGCCAAACAATTATTGATTCCGTCTCCTCTGTAAACTTCTCTGAAGCTCATGTGCTGCACGGAATAGCAACTTCAGGCCCCCCTTCATAAACCGGAGGGCTTGCCTAGCCACAGCAGCCTGCTGCGCTGCTCACCCGCACGGGAATTCCCCGCAGTCACAATATCTGCTGAAATTTCCCAAGGTCCTGATGATGAATCCCCAGCAAGGCACCCACAAATGAGATCAATTTAAACTCTATAGCCAGACACTGGTCAGCAGGCTTGAAAACCAAGACCTCCCCCAAACCATTGCTAAAACATGTTACTGCAAGGCCTAATACAGTCTTCTGCAGAAAAAAACTGTAGGGAAAAACACCTCAAGCAAAACCATTATCCTTGTGGTCAACACACCAACACTGTGGAAGCCGAACAACAAAACTTCTCAGGCTATTCTGCCAGTTGGCCAGGAGAGATCAAGTATTGATCTCTAAAATGGATAAAGAAATACATGTTCAGGCATCAGGACTGCCTGCAGCAGAAAACTAAAAGACTACGTGGACCATGCCCCATCCGTGAGGGTGCTTTCACCATCGGTTCTCTCGCCGTGAAACGCGGGGAATGAGAACGCGATTTGGTTTTCCCTTTTTGCCAAGAAAATGGGAAGTGAAACAAGCCACTGGCCCTGCGTGACTCCGCACACTAGTTAAGGGGCTGGCACGCTGCTGAGGATATAAACCTCAAAGGCTCTGCAATGCCTAAATTCGTACACGAACACGATCATCGCTGACAGCACAAAAAACAACCACCAAATGTTATAACTAGGTTTAATACATACACGGGTTGACCTCTCAGAAATAACGAATGTATTCTTTTCCCCGCTGGCTATACATAAAACATCCACTGTAATACTTCGCGATGAAGCGCTGGTAAGCAGCTTAGCTGCATGCGTTTCTGATCAGGCGGACACCTGATTACGTAAAAAAGCCAAGCAGGCTATGTTTTGTGCTAGAAAGATTAATTTAACACCATTTGCAGAAGATTACCAACTTGATCATTTGTCTCATGTTGGAGGTTAAAGTTTCACAAACGCAGATAAAGATGAAATTTTGAATATTAAAAATCAGCCCAATGAGACCGCAGAGCAAACATGAGAACTCACTAGCCATTGTAGAGCCGTGAAAGAAAGTGGATTTGACTTCTATCTTCTTTTTTCTATGTGGATTTTTCACGTTCTCCTATGAGGCAACAGAGCTTAAGAAAACGCAGTCAGGAATATATACTTAACTGAACAAGTGCTGAACAAGTTAAACAATTATTATCCGCATGCAAGATCTACATGTGGAGTTAGTTGTCCACCCCTGCAGGCATTCATAAATTAAAAGTGCAACTAACTTAAGAAATTGCTAAAAAAAAAAAAAACAAAATCCTGTTGTTTTTCCTGAAATGCACATTTCCTTGTGCAGTGTCTCTCAAGAATGAAGGTTCATTTGGTTCTTTCCCCTATAGCACCCAACTTGAAGTATTCAATTTGTCCTATTGACATAACGGTGGTAACGTGCTAAAGTTGCCTTCTAGCCCACGGTATCCAATAAGGAGCCATCAGATCTCCTGCACGAGATGAAGGAAGTATGCCATGTTGGATAAACCACAGTAAAGAGAAGCCTGACAATTTATTCAATTCACTAAATAAATACATATATGGAAGAGTTACTTTGTGACTTTACACAATGCTGTCACTGCACTTCCTCTCCTCGCAAACCTGTGATTTAATGGCACTACAGGAAACAGTTGAAGATGGAAACTCAAAATTGGAATACAAAACGCTTATAGCCTATGTGCCTTGAAGGCTCCATTTAAGCCAAACCAGCGATAGGAGATGCCATTTGCCTGTCACTGCCATTAGCAGTGACAAATCCACTGCTAGCAGGGGAATCAAAGCATGCTCATTATGGTTACAGACAACACTTTTGGAGAAAAAAGGGACAATTCTGCAAGTTCAAGCACAGTTCTGAACTATAAGCCTTACCAGAATGGTTTATAGGCCACTGCAAGTATCCGCAGTACTCCAATTAAGAGCCAGCATCATCTTAATTTGATAAGATTTCAGGGGCACTGACTGCATGAATTTAAAAAAAACAAACAAAAATCCATGACAGTAAGTTTTACTGCATGTAAGCAGCATGAGAACAAACAGCTGAAGGATTACGTCAATTTAGACAACCTAAAGTAGTTAACAAGAAGATTCTGAGATGCTAAAGTGCAGAAAGAGGCAAAGGCTTTCTTGTTCTAACAAGAAAGGAATAGCTGGGGATAGTATAGTCCTTGTATTTTCAACTGAAGAACAAGGTTATGGTTTAAGCACATTTGTAGAAGCAGATGCCACAGTCAAAATAACTTATGTTTACAAGATTGAGTCCATACGCCTACAAAAGACACATGCAATGGAAAAAGCAAAGGCAAAATTTTTGCAAGCAAAATCTAGAGAGAAACATGACATATGCAGATCAGACACTGCACTCTTTCTTTCTTGAACTATACGGCCCTGGAAAAGGTGCAGTGTAATAATAAAACTGAAACGCAGCTTAAGCCACCACCTATATAATAGATTTTGAATAGCTCTCAGGTGTTGCAATGGACATTATTAACAAAAAAAAACATTCAATCCAAGGTAAAGAGATATTAATACCTAAATAACATTAAGAGAGGTCATAAATAAGATGCCCTCACACGTCAAACACAAGGAGAGCTGAAGGCCTTCTCCAAAGAGCAGAGCTTACCTTCAGGTAGCATTCTACAATGCAGCAGAAATTCCAGAGCCTCTCTGCAAGATCAGATGCCCATCTGATTTGCTTTATTTCCTTATATGTATCTCTGCTTCAGCAAAGCTCTTGTTCAGGCTTAGATGAGGCACTGCGTGTAATTGCTTTCATATGAAAGTATATTTCCTAACACTTACTGGGAAGTGAAGTTTTGGGAACTGAAAGCGAACTAAAGGCCACATGCAAGACTGGAATTTTACCGAGCTGTTTCTACTCAGGACTTCAACACAGAAGTGGAAATTTCCCCTAGGTGGAGTTCTTTGTTCAATGCAGCAGGCAATTAGAAGTCCCTAAGGTCTGCAGAAATGGCACAAGACTGATATTTCTGTTAGTGAGAATTTAAGCACACCATACAAAAATAACAACAACGCGAACTGCACAATTCTGATGCAAGATAGCACGTTGTTTTTCTCACCCCAAATCTTGGTCATTCGAAACAGACAGGTAACAGAAACATTCAATATAGCTTCGGAAAAAGACCACTAAAACCAAATGCGATTTAAAAAAAAAAAAGCAGTATCAAGTCTGCATTGCTCAGATTCGATTACACAAAAAGGTCAAGTGATAAAAAAGAAACTTTGCATCTTTAAAGGCCTTGAGGGCACAGCACAAGTAGTTTATCATTGGAATACAGATCAAATTAGAATAGATTTATTTTCTTTTTTTCAGTTGGCATCAGTGTCCTATTTGAAGCTCTCTCGAATTTCATAAGCAAAACACAGCAGTTGCTGAATTCAAATACAACCTCAGGACACACATTATTGTGGAAAGAAAAAACCATTATTCTGCTGGGGATCCGTGCTTTCTCTGAGCTCTTATATTCAAATTCATTTGAAGAGAGACTGTCAGAGGTTATCTGTCAGCAACACGATCTGAAAGGGACACTGTCACCAATGACAAGCCCCGGTAAACGCCCTATTCAAAGGTTCATGTGCCAATAATTAAAAAATAAATACATCTGCCACTCCCCTTCCCCCATGCACAGGAGAAAGAAAAACAAATTGTAGTCGATAAGAAGATTAGCCGGTGTTCCAGGGACAGGGACTGGTAGCTAAGATAATCAAGCAGAAGAAAATCCACCTAATGGGACCGTGCCAATTCAACTAAACTAATAAATGCAGACACCGTTATGCATTTTCCCTAACTCTAGTACACTTCCAAACGTCATCTTTATTCAATTTTTCTTTTTAAATCAATCTTGTATACATTTTTCATCACATTACCTGATATCCTTCAGTAATGATGATAAAAACAAGAACAATAGCCATTTCACTTCCTAAGCTCTGCATCAAGATACTGTTCTGGAGAAAATCTGGCAGAAAAAAGACTTGAGAGCTGCAGTTCCCCACAAGACAACGGCAGAGGATGCAGCAAAAACAAGAATTAAAATGTCACGACTGACATTTAGTGTCAGCAGATTAAGGTGGCTGTCATGCCTTCAGAGGATGCAAATTCTGCCGCAGGAATGGCTGAACAGATTGCACGCACACCTCCGAACGCCGGCAGCCCGACGCACCGACGTAGCCCCAGCCCGGCGCTGGTCTGTGTCAGCACGCACTGGACTGCCGCAGCTTGGGAGCGAATCCACAGCCCGTGGAAGCAGCCCTACTACAGGCACGGTGATCCTCCGGAAAAGAAGGAGGCAGGAACCGTTCCAGATTAATCCTTTTCCAGCAGGTCAGCATCCCCACGCCGTGGGGCTGCCAGCCCCTCGCGGGGCGCTGATGGGTGACACCGGTGCGCTCCCCTCGGTGCCAAAACCTTCGCTCATGCCATGGTGGTGAATCCTGGGCTCTGCTTCTTCAGCTGGACGCAAGGCTTTAGAATACAATGACAGCTACGTTTGCTTCCCGAGAAGGAAGTTGGCTTTTTGTAACCCAAGTCTGTGAGCACCAGCAGCCTCCAGAAGGGATGTGCACAGAGCTGAATTTGTCTCGGATATGACAGAGGAAGTGACCTACAGCTGGAGGAGTTTCTCAACAGGTGCAAGGGATTAAACTAACGCGGCCACCACCCAGCAGCCAGGACAGTACCCTGCCACCAAGGCAACGCCAGGTAACCCGACCGTGGCATCAGACCAGCCCCGCTGAGCCTCAGCATCTTTCCTGCGAGATAACCTCAGCGCCAAGTGTTTGCAAATATGATTATCGCCACGTTCCATTGATTTACAGCAACTTAACAGAAACACCGACACAAAGTAGGTGGAATGCTATTCCTTAATAGGGGCTGAATAAGCAGGCAGAGAAAAAGTCCTGGGCTAATTTCACCCAACACATAAAAATATTAAAGGACCGTGCTTATCGCCAGTTAGGAACTAGCTTAGGGCTTCAGATTTTTGCATCACACAGAGGTAGATGTTCTGCTTAACCAAGCCTGTTAAATTTTACTATAAACTGACAAATCAAGCCGTTCACAAGTAGCCACAAGCCTGTTCTCTATCCACCCCTAAATAACCCACAATCTATGCACGACGGATGCAACTGTTTTGCATTTTCAAACAACATTCGGGCGCAGTTTATTAAACTCTATTTACTTGCAGCGTTTGAAGCTCAGCACACACTTTGCTCTTTGTTTTGCTGGTTCACTCTAATAGACAGGTTACAGCATATAGGTTTTGTTTTCATCGCAAAGATTTTTTCCCATCCATTGTGTGCAGATAGCTAGATTATACAAAGTTTTTATTTTTAGGGATAAAGTTAGAATTTCCTTCCCCTAATTACATTTTTATATACCAAAGTCGCGTTCATATATGCATACGAATTGCAGCACTCAAGCCATTTCTGTGCTAAACGCACGCCCTTTCCACTCGGCTGAAGTATCGCTCCGAAAGATAACCTAACACTTCAAACCGGAAAATCCACTCGGGCTCTATCAAGCAGACAGCAACCAAACGGATTCCTTAAACCGGGGCTTTTCTCCCCGAAATTACCCTCTGCTATTCCTCTGAGCTTCTAGACCAATCTGAAGCTCCCGGCCCTCGCTCCCGTGCCAAGAACGCAGAGGTGGCTCCTGGAGCGAACCGAGCAGCCCAGCGAAACGCCGGATCGACCCCGCGACCTCGGGCCAGGCGAGCGACCTGCGGCCCCCGCCCGGAGCGCGGGGCTGAGGACGGGGACGGGGGACACGAGCTCGGCCCCGCCTGCCCCGAAACGGCCTCGCGGGGGCCGGTCGGGCTCCGGCACCTCCTGCCCTGGGCGCCCCGCGCTGCTGCGGCCGCCCCGGGGAGAAGGCGAGAAGATGGCGAGGAGCCCCCCAACCCTGCGGGCGTCCCCTCCTCCGCCCAGCGCTGCCACGGACAATGCCCGGCCCCCTCCGGCGGCACCGGGCGTCCCGAGCTCCCGGGGAACCGGGTCCGCGGGTGGGACCGCTCGGGGGAACGAGGTGGCCGGGCCGGGCCCCCCGCGCCCGCTCCGGAGGGAGGCGGGCAGC
>VXAA01000173.1:1396736-1415957 GCA_013399115.1 Anseranas semipalmata
CGATCTGAGGTTTGAGAGGCGGGAGCTACGCCCACCTCAGCGCTGCCGGCCAATAGGAGGAGAAGTCGCCGTGCCGGGGGCCACGCCCACGGGGGGCGAGCTACCCCATGGCCCAGCGGGAAATGGCGGCCGGAAGGCCCTGGGGCGGCGCGGGGGGCAGCGCCCGGGGGCTCGTCACCCCTCCTGGTTCCAGCAGTTAAACCGCCCCTGTGGGGCTGGTTGCATGGCGGAGGGCCATGGGGCTGTACAAAAAGCCCTCTGGCCTCTTGGTTTCCTCCCCACCGCCACAGTAATGAGCGGGTTTCCTGGTCCAGGAGGAAAACAGTGAGGTTTCCTCACCTAAAAAGAAAACAACCAGGTTTCCGAGGCTGGCAGCAAGGCAACCCTACGCCTGGCCATGTCTTCTCAAGGACACACTCAACCCCATGGTGTTTGTGAGCCTGGAGCCCTCCATTCTTTGCAATAAAAATAAAGACAGTTCGGCTCCCTCACCCCCCCTTTTTGTTTCCTCTTTAATAAAAGACGCTACAGAACAACAGTATGAGGTGGTTCCATCCCAGCAGCCACACCAACTGGGGTTGGTGTTGGCATGGCTGCACGCAGAGAAGTTGGTGCTACCCTAAGAGATTACCACCGCACGCGCTGCTGCCTGCTTCTGTAAACAAAGCAAAGCTCTCAGTAAACTTTAATAATAACAGGTACTTATCCCTGGGATACATCACCTTCTGCTCATGCGCTGCTTGGTATAAAACAGCTTTGCCTCCTGTTTCTTTTGAACAACTGGAGCACGTGATTGGTGTCTTTCAGTGCAGATGTTCTGCCACAGCTGGTGCCACTACTTAAGGACACATTTCTGCCTTTAAAACCAATCGTACCAAATCACCTGTTTGGATTTCACTACATTACTTATAAAAAAGAAGTTGAAGCAAAAAGAATCAAGCCCTTCAGGAACAAAGCACAGATACCAAGCATAGCTGTTGATGCAGAAGCATTTACGTTCCACTACAAAACACTTATTAGTCCCTTTTTAGTAGTTCTTTGGCTTCCATGAACATATCTCAATTCAGGGAGGACAAATGCCCACCTTGAAGATGTAGCTACTAAAGCCCCACTGGTTTCAAAGGCAAGAACTTTTTTTTTTTTTAGGCAATGACACCTTTAAAAAATTGATCTAAACCAATACATTTTAGACTTCAAATTCTTTAAGCAGTAACAATCACTGAACCCATTATAATTATATCAGGAAAAGAATACTCTATAAAATCTAGGAGATTCACTTTATTTTTTGTATGAAACTACACATGGTGCTTAGATGGGGTGGAAAAAAGATCTCTACAAAATGTCGCATAGTTATAAAACATTTACATTCTCAACTTCCATATTCCTTAGTGTCTCTTACAAGTGCTATTTTCTGAAATGGTTGAAGGGAATATTGCTGAAATGTTGCAGATAGGGGTAAATCTGGACGATAGATCAATACACAGCCCAGTTTTAATTAAAACAGCTGACTGGTCCACTAGTCACTTATTACAGTCTCTTTTTTATAGTATTTGAAAACCTTTAAATCTCTTTTATTGCAGTCCTTTGGCATATATTATTTTCTTCTCAACTTGGCCAAATTCAGTTGGAAAATGGAGTTAACAAGTTCTTTTTGAAAACTGATATATTTTGATGTAAATATTTTATTGTGCAATATGAATACAACAGTAAATAACTGAGGATATTCAGAGTTAAGTTTTTTTTTAAAAATACAAGGCAGTATTTTTTTTTTCCATTCTCCCCAGGCCAAGAAGTATAAGCTGGTTATAAATCTTTTGACAGAGGCTTTCATTCGTGGTTGTATTTACACAGCATTTAAAGTGCTATATAAATTAATAAACTTAACATTTGCATAGTGCTTGGTGAATATTAATTAATGTTCACAACAGCTCTGTAAGCTAGCATATTTTGCAGGTGCCAAAAAGGCTGCAAAAAAAAAAAAAAATAGGGCTTGTTAATTTGGAGTATGTAAAGGCTTGATTTTTGGGGTACAGCAGAAACTGAAGTAATTGGCTGCAAGTTACTTGAGTACCTCTAGAAATTAAGTCACAAATGTCTAAGTACAGATGCATGCAAAGGATGAGAGCCCTCATGAGAGTCTGAATTTCCATGGCCACGTGGTACCCAAGTGAAAAATCAGAACAATGGTACAACTAGAATATAGTCTTTTGTCTCAAGCTATTCAATCACCTATAAAACTATTGTACGACAGTGGCTGTTAACACAAAAAAGCAGTATCTATATACACAGATGTACACAAATACTTCTTTTTTTAAACTGAGACAGCCTTGATTAGACCAGTGTTATCCTCATTTTTTTCTGACAAGCAATTTCAATCTGGTGCTTTTGTGGAAGTCTCACAGTTAAGCACAAGGTATGAACTTGCTTCATTTCTCACGTCTACTAACAAATCCTTCTCCTAGTACTACACTGCAGACACACCAACATGTAAGAGCTGAAGTCCTGTTGCAGGGCTGGAACACAGCACATTCAGGTTCAAAAACAAGACCATCAGTGCCCAATGTACTACCTAAAAACATGCAACAAATTAAATTTGAACTCATTAAGACTAATCAATTCCCCTTCACATATAAATCAGTCTTCCACAGGAAAAAAAAGTTTTAAACCAGGAGATCTTGTGCTTTCCTTGGTAGTCATCAGGAGCTCTGAATACAACTGAATTTATGCGACTGCTGGGAGGCAAAGAGAAAGGGAGATTGAGACAGAGCATAGATCTGTCACTAGAGCCATAGGGCATGTGACAGTGAAAGGAGCAATCACGGGGTAAGTGGATTTACCATTGCCATGATCCATCAGCTATTATGCAGCCTTCATGGAGTAGAAGTGCAAGGTGGTGGAGTGTCAGGCTGCAGTAATGGCTGAAAATTACCTTCCAAAGCCCACCAATGATCCATCACATCCCACAGAACAACTTTGCACCTAGCTGTGCAACCCTGGGAAAGTCATTCTAGGGCTACCTCATTTTGCTTGGCATTAATGTGGCAGTAGTGTTTAATGTATATGCAGTGAGGCACAGGAAGGTTTCATTAACATCAGTAAAACCCTTTAAGATCCTCAGGTGAAAGGTTCTATGGAAGTGCAAATAACTCACATACTTTATGTTGTCTAGAGCCTCTTTACTCCTTTTTAGCACAGTAGTTATAACTTCTGGAACTTTCGATATATCTGGGATGAATTTCTGTACTGTGTAGCAAAAATGCATAGCACAGTCTTCACAGCCAGCGAGCTGGTAGAGTATCATTTGGCTCTGCTGTGAGATGGGCGTTCTGGGATCGGAGCGATCTCCCTCATAATGCAGATGTTTGTCCAGAGCTGCCTAACAGCACGTTTACACAAAGAGCAAATGTGATTCCAGCAGTTAAAAAAATAAAATAAAAAACACTTTCAGCAGGGATCACAAAAGGTTTTGGTGGTGGTTGCTTTCAAATAAGTACTAGTCGACATCATAACAGCAGGTTATGGTACCACACGTTGACAGATGCAATGGTCATGGCTCCATTTTCTGTGTAGATATATTCCAGATTAAAACTGGTAGTTATCTGTTGCCTGTGACAACAGTACCACTGAATTGCTGCAAGGCTGCAGCATTCCCTAGAATGCCTTTCCTGTTGCTAACCCTGTTAGGTAGGTAGCAGCTTTCATTTGCTTCCAAGAACCCTATTTTATATGCTTGGTTCCAGGGCTTTTAGCATCCTTTTCCCAGCACACCTATGGTAAAGATGCACTGAGAATCTCATGCTCAGCCTTGGCTGGCTTAGAGAGAAAAATCCTCCAGTACTACTGCTTATTCTCTAAGTAATGTTTCAAGTGAACATCTCTCCATTTTCACTGGCAAGACCACAACTGTGTAAATGGAAAGAACATATTTATGATCACAAAAACGTGCCCTGAAAGGGCAATGTTAAACTCATGTTAAAAAGGGTGAACAGAAGTCAGTGAGGAATGTGTCTGATACCAGTAAAGTCACTGGAGCAGCAGCTTCAGCAAACAGATGTGCTGAGATCATGCCAGCACTGGAGAATGAGTTCACAAAAGTGAGAAAGCCTTTGAATATTCTCAGTCTCTTAGACTCCACGAATTAAAGCATAAAATTGATCTAGCCTGTGAACAGTAATGTTATGCATCTCAATTAAAAAACTTGATTGAAGATTTAAATGGCAGATCATATCACTCATACTAGCTCTACATGACAGATATGTAGAAGTTAGAGGTTGCGAAGGTAGAACTGAGCCAGCCCTGGTTTTAGGAGGTAAAATGCAAACTCAGTTTAGAAAACAATTACAGCATACGGTGCGCTCGAGTGGAAAGAGAGCTCCTTATTCAGGCACAATTCAGCAATAAGAAATATAAGAAGTCCTTCAAGAAACAAAATATATTAACCAAGCTGCACGGATGATATACAGTTAACTGCCACAACTCATCATGAGCCATACTGTGCTTAGGACAAGTCCTCTATCAGTGAACAAGGCTGTTTGAGAGCCATAAGGCAATGCAAAACTTTTATTAGTAAACTAAAACTCGATCCAACATCCAGCTATGTAAGTGCCTTTGGGAAATAACACTTCTACAAAAACTGTAAATAACATCAGAAAGTTGCCAACCTACTTTGGTATTGGACATCTATATTTGGCTGCAAAATTTCTTCGTGGAAATCTAGGGTTCCTGCAGTTTTGCAACTCAGTCTTCCATCTGTAACTGAGAAAGACAACATGTGGCAATCAAGGCACAGAAAGTCCAGCAGCAATGCAAAGGAAACTTCACTAAAAAAATGAAGTTAAAATATTAGGTACACACAGAGGATGAAGATATTCCACAGAAAGAGGATAACAGGAAAGACAGAGACCTTCTAGGCCTTGAAAGAAATGGCAAAGCAGGAGTTTAAGATAGTTGATTTCTACAGGAATACTGTGGAGAATAATTAAGAACAGATGCATTGCAAGCAGAGTTGTACCTTAAACAGAAAAGTAATTGCAGGCATGAGGAAATGAGGAAAACCAGCACAGGAATATGTGAAAAGGAAGTGATAGAGTAAATAGTGGTGGACAACGAGCCTTTCTGTTTTTCCTCAAAGACATCTTTAAAATGACTTGACAGAGAATGGAGGAAAAGTCTACCTTTTATTATATCAATGAATACTTAATTCTTGATGGCCATTTTCACACTGCTCTGTTCAGTGCCTAAAACAACGCCATTAATTTGTCTTTCACATAGCAACTTCACGCAATGAATCCATAACTCTTGATGGTCATCCTCCTACTGATCTGTTCTGTGCCTAAAACAGTGCCAGGTCTCAAGCCTAATGTGTTTTCGAAGAGCTGTAGCAAACACTTGACCTGGCACATGAAACTTAAAGTACAAGGGAAGGAGGGAGGAAAGAGAGGCTGCGTTGCAGAAAATATCTCAAATTCTCCCCCTTTGGCATCATAATATCTTACCACAATGGGCTGAAGGCTTCCTGTCATCTTTATCTCTTCTAGTCCACCTGTGAAGACAGAAATGTCATTTAGTCTCTGAGAATGGGAGAATCTATTGTTCATACATTGGTCAAACTTTGCAACAGGCTGCCCAGGGAAGTGGTGGAATCCCAATCCCTGGAGGTATTTAAGAGACATGTGGATATGGCACTAAGGGACGTGGTTTAGTGATGGGACTCAGTAGGTCAGGTTGATGGTTGGACTTGATCTTGAAGGTCTTTTCCAACCTAAATAATTCTGTGATTCTACATCAAAGGCAACCAAACCATTCCAACTTAAATAAGCTGAACACTGCAGTTTGTGGCAGAGAAGTCATATGAGAACTTAAAGAAAGACAATTAAAAAAATCCACCAACAACAGAGCATATTTTCCACAGTTATTGGCTCATTATGATGCTGAGATTTCTCCTATTGTCCTTGGACATTTCATTCCTCCCCTTGTATGCTTGCCAGTTTCACTCAGACTCTCATTTCAGCAGTGTGAAAGGTTCTTCATTTTACAGAGGTCTTTCATGAAAGATGAAAATTCAAATATGTTATAATTATCTGCAGTTCCACATAAGTCAGTATTATTGCATCTTTTATATTAGATCTGAATTTGTCCCACAAACGTGGGTCAACTATTACAGTAGAATGATTAATGATATCACACATAATGGGAAGATTAAGCATTGATGCGGGAGAGTTGCTTGAGAGGAACAATTTTAACTTATTTCCTCTCATAATTTATTTTTGTCCCGTACAGTAAAAGAAACCTGAAATTGAAAATAAAAATGGCTTGTAATACTGGCAAGCAAAAGAAGATATCTGATTCATGATTGAATTCTTCATTCAGTATTCATTGGTGGATTAAAAGCCAAATCATCTTAACAAATGGCACGGCAATGAACAACATAGACTATAAAAACCTCAGGACTTTGTCCTGCTGAATAAATGTAGAATCATCTGCAGCAGCTTTGAAGATAAGTGCAATTCAACAACAAAAAATCTACCCCTCCTTCTGCAATCAGGTCTGATTCAGTGTGTGTTTCATCAGGCATCACGGAATAACCTGTGCTAACAGGCTCTTTTGTGGCACACTGAAGTCACCTTATTTTTCCCCCATCACTTGTTTGTACAGTTACTCAGTTTGCAAGCAACAGGGCGTGTTAAGTAGTAACACGACACAGGAACAGACAGAAAGGAATTTTGAGAAGCCTGGGAGACATTTCATGTCTATCGACCATTTCATGTCTGATGCTGCAAAGCTTTATTTCTAGTAACGGTTTTCCATCAGCAGCATGATACTTTAAGTACTTACTTTTTCTGGTGCACTGAAAAGCAAGGAGACTCCACCAAAAAAGGCCCCCCTGACTCACTTGGATATCAACATAGATGGCTGCAGTTTGCATTACTCTGTTTGAACAAGTATTAAGACACATTTCCTGTTGCAATCATCATTAGGAGCCTCATGGCTTCTAACTAGTCATTCTTATGTCAACACAGGAATATTTATTTTAATTTCTTGAAATGTGCAACCTGGAGACAAGGGAGTTATGCGTGAGGTAGCACAGTGAAGAGGATCTAGAAGCTTTGCCTCCCACTTCTGTCACCAGACCACTTTTTGGGAAGGAGTAGAAGGGTCTTGTGCTGACTTAAAGCCTAGTTTTCAACTGAGTTAGAGGGAAAATTGGTGAGATTTTGGAATTCCCAGGCACTGGGATTCAAAGTTGCAGATCTTGCTGTACAACTGGGGCCAGATGCATTTTTTTTTTTTAATGCCCCAAATACAGACAGTGCTCTCTGATGCTATTTATTTATAAACTCTTGAATGAGTGGCTTCATACTCTGCACTTTTTTTTTTCTTATAACCTTTGAAACATACAATCCTTTGGAAGACCACAAGAAGATAAGAAGTAGCGGTACATTCAAAGCTTTTAAATACCTTCAGCAGAAGGAAGTCAGCATATAGGATCTCTTGGCAATAAGAAATGAAGAAATATACGTATTTGAAGTCTGCTTCAGTTGAATAAAGACATACAGCAAGACACAGCTAAAGGAACTGGGACATTTGAGAAGATGAATCCCAATGTCTCCAAGGGAAGGAGTGGACCGCCTACAGCTTCCACCTGCAAACCCATGGCCTGAGGGGTAGAACAGCCCACTTCATTTCTTTCCTGAATCACATTTTCTCAGAAGATGAGTCAGCCCCCAAGAGATCTTTGTTTTAAGAAAACCCATGTCGCTTCTTCTGTAACTTTCCTACTGTTGTTTCCCATTTTGCAAAGGGATGAACTAAAAGTTGCTCTGTATTTTACAACTTTTTTTTTTTTTTTTTTACGATTTCCCCTCACACACTGGAAGTAGCCCGTGATCTAGCCATCCTGGTTTGCCAAAGGTTGAAGGGCTTCCTTTCCCCCAACATCAAAGGCATTCCACCCCACACCCATGAAAACACCAGTTCGCAGGAGAGCTTTGCATAGATACCAGCATATTCTGCATTATATAACGCAAAACAAGGCTTATTCCAAGTTTTTATGACTTGTCTCAGTCATTGGGTTGACTCCAAGGCCTCTACCAAGAGGTAGCTCATTGGCTAAGTTATATAAAAGGAGTCTTAAGTAGAGCACTCTACTGAGGTTTGAGTTTTCACTTTAAAATGCAAATGGCTGGTAGTGGATTCCCTTTAGGGATTTAAAAACTGAATTTAAAATTGGAAGTGATGATACAAAAATATACTTCAGAAAGCATTGCAGTATGAGTAATGTAACATTTGCTACACGAATACAGATTCTTCTGGTCAGCCAGATAGCTTCATTTATCTGCATTTTAATATTTTGCCCCAAAACTGCGTTTGGCTAATTTTCTCCTCAACATACAACCAGATGCAGTCTCAAGTGGAATACAATGAGGGCAAAATTTGACTACATTTTCTATTTTGTAAAATCTCATGTATCAGCACTTTTAAATAGATCAATATTCTATCAAGTACTACAAATACCTCCCCTTCTTCTGTTAAAAAGTCTAACGAGACCTTCTCCATACATCCTGAAAACATAGCTGGATGACAGACCTGTTTACCAGCTCCTTCATTGACCAGAAGGCTAAAAAGCTATCCAAAAAAGTGTCTATCTAGCAAAGATTTTAAACCAATATTTACCTACCAATTTCAAAAGGAACATCTTCCATCTTATGTTCTTTTTCATAATTACCAGTTTACTTTTAAGGGGAAAAAATATAATTATGTCCTTAAATCAATTTATGCTTAAACACATACGTATATATGTGTACATATAGACACACCCCTACAACCTGGCACAGACCTGGGGGTGTGAAGTGCTCTAGCCTGCGTTTAAAATTCAGAGTGTTCCACTCACTCCTTGCATGATCAGGCCTCAAGTAACTAAACTGGCTTCCTCGTATTTGTTCTGTCTTCTGGAAGATATACCTTTACATAACCCTTCAAAAGAATTCACTTCTATGCACACAGACACAAACACACACACCAGTTTTAATAAGCCTTATACTGGCAAAGGATGGAACTGTGCCATCGTGACATGAAACGCACAGATCACATGTGTGAAAGGGAACAGCAAAGTTTCTAGCCTATGTATAGAAGAGCCCAACACTGTGATTCAGTTCAAGAACTAGAAGTTACTTGGATTTGGATACTCTTGCTTTAGCGAGTGGGTGCAGCACCAGGCTCTGGCTAGGGAACATCTGTAGTGGTGGGCAACAGGAGCAGACCCCAGCCCAGGTCCCCCCAGCCAACGTCACCTGCTGATCCCCCAGCGACTGGCACAAGGGTAGATCCCCTGGCAGGGTCAGCAATTAAATACCTACACCAGCTCAAAGCCTCAACAAAAGCAAATTACACAAGTATTATTTCATGTTTTTCCTCTGACTACACAAGAAGAGACAGGATATCAAATATTCAACCTTTTTCTTTTTGCCTTCTTTTGTTTCCCTGTTTTTCTGCTAATTGCATATTGTCCAAGTTCTCCGGGCTCTGTTCCTTCTTTTTTTGTTACAGACTGACTTCAATCAAACCCTAGATCTAAAAGCCCCCAAACAACCAACAAAGAATGTATTTCAGTACGCTAAATTTGAGAAGTCACAATAAGGACTGTGGTATAATACTGTGATATCACTAACAAAGAACTATTACTTCATTGTGAATGAAAACAGCATCTGTCATGGGGCAGGAAATAATTTACCAAAAATGAATCCAAGAAGAACACCAATGAAAAATAAAAATCAAGTTTATGGCTATATAAGTTGTTCTCTTCCTTAAAGGTTCTTGCGTTGGGAAAATGTTTCTTTAAATTAAGGGAAGGAAAAATACTGCACACGTTAAATCTGTTTTTGTGCCTTCGACTCAAATTCTTGCCAATAGCTTTTCAACAATTGCATGATTCACTATTGAGTATTTCATCGTGAAAGAACCCTGCATTCTGTACAGTAGAGGGCTCTTTCATTCATTTTTATTTTGTATTTATGTTATCAACCAGTATGTCAGCTGTTAAAAGAAAACCTGATAAAGGAGATAAACCCACAGTATGTGTTAAAGGAATACTGAATTGTCTTTTAGTCTTGATTATGTCTAATGTATTTTTGCAGTGTTGCGGTTGCTTTATTTATATGAAATAGTATTTTGTAAAATATTTTGTACAGTTTCTGCAACCACTAACAGAAAGTGAATGGGTCAAAAAAAGACTAAGCAAAGGCAAAATTTAGTTAGCAACATAACTGCACTTTTCAGTTTCACATTTGGCATTTTTTTTTTTTTTTTTTTGCTTAGGTTTGAGAATGGAAATCAAACCCAAACCCGAAACTGGAAAAGTAAACGGGTTTTAAACAATTGCTTCACAGGAAGCAAATGAAGAGTTCACAATTTGTCAGAATATTGCTACAATGATTTCAATGCACAGCTAGCATAAAGTCATCTAATTAATTTTACTAATTTTCTACTTACACTATCTACTTTAACAGGAGTTTTGTCTGAGGAAGGGCCAAAGAATCAAAACCATGCTCTAAAAACCCCGAATTAGAAACGAGCATTTTCTTTATACATTTATTGCAAATTCCCTGTTCACTTCTATACTCTAAGAAGACAGTGGGTTTGCAATGACTAACACATACCTTCGTTAATACTACCTCTAATACCTCTGAGGATGCTGTCACACTGACCACAGCAGACAATACCACTTTACCTACTCCTAGTTAATGCAGGAATTCTGTCTACACCTAGTAAATTGGAGCAATGGAGGTAATGTAGCCAGCGTGAGTGCAGGACGCCTATGGGGCTGCGTGGAGATAGCGCTTTGATTAGCGCTAGCCAGGTATGCTTTCTGGCATTTACCAGATTAGCAGGAGGAATGCCTGAACTTAGAGGTTAGTGAAAAGTTCTCTCCTCCAGTACTGCCTACACAAACAACATTACTCTTGAGGAAACAGTAATAACATCACTGTTTACCTAGGTCTGGAGTTAGCATGGGGCATGCATTGCTTTCTCCTTCTTAGTCAAAAGGTAGGGAAGTTTACAGTGGAGTAAGGTTTAAACTCATCCAACATGCTCAAGTCACAAGAAAACTCAAAACACAGTCAGTGCTAAAAAATAATGTGCCCACTATTATGTCTATGTAGCACAAGTCGGTATAAGATGCCATGGCTAAATTCATCCCAGCAGAAAAAAGTACCAGGGCTGCACTAGAGCCTTGTGATCCAGGTCAGTGAAACTAGCTATTAAAACAACCTCCAGCACATTTTGTTCCTCACTGCAGCTCCCTGGTGTGCTCAGGTAGGCAGCTGGTTCCTCCTCTTCCCTTTTCTTCGTGCCCTGCTCATGTGCAGAGCAAGAAGTCATCTCACTCAGATAACCCAAGTCCTGCCAGCCGCCTGCTTCAGCCCTTCCACCAACACCAGCCTCTGCTGCTGGAAATTGTTTGTGAAAGCTTGGCAGATCACTTCTTCCCCCAGGTCACAGATTATCTAACAAAACTGTGTGAAGAACAAAACAAAAACAAAAAGATTTCTCTGACTTCAGAGCTAGCTACCATTTCAAACACTTCAGCTAGGAAGAGGGATTTCAAAGTGCAGGATACCCTGCTTCAGTTGCAATGCCAGAGAGAAGTTTCATCTCCTTGGTTCCAGCAATGCAATCCCTTGTGATTATCTGTACCTGCAGAACAGTCTGGAAAAGCAAGAGTCGCCGTCTTAACTCTGTATGCAAATAGCTTTTAGGCTGGGAGTTTCTAGCATTTTAAAGTAGGGTGGGATGTTTTGAGGAACTTGTGTAGGAAGAAATGAAAACAGGCATCACCAGCAGGTTTCCTAGAAGTTCTGTAGAGAAATAGTGAGCAGAGGGCAGAGAAGGGGAGCCAGGCTCTGGAATTCATTACAAAGATTAACGCAGAAGGAGACATTTCATTACAACCTTTTGCATTTGAGGAGGACAGCAAGAATGTGAAGTGGCTCATTCAGCTTAATAGGATATATTCTTGGATGAAAGAACTTACCAGGGAGATTAATTCAGCCTTATCAGACTGATCTCAGAAGTGTAAAATGACCTAATCATCTTAGATGCATTCCTGTCCTTTACCTTCCTAAATAACTCAGCACTTAAAGTAATATCTTTCAGGACAATCTAACCACGGTGGCAAAAAAGACACTTCAGTGTAAAAATTGGCTACTCTTTGGATGGGCCTGCAGCTGGCATGTCTCTTGATCAAAATGACTCCAAATTTGCTTTAAGAAATAGCCCTACTATTACTGTGGTACTCTATTATGTAGTCAAATTCACTAGACAGAAAATTTCAAATCATTTTGAAAATCAGGGGTCAAATTCTGGGATCCTGTGATAGAACTTACACCACAGATCCAACCTGAGCTCCAAATACAGTTTATTAGCTTTAAAGATAGTCACGCAGAGCAAATGGATTTTAGAGCACTGTGAAATATCAATTCTACTTTGACAGCAAAACTCTTGATACGAATTTCCATTCGTATCAAGGCAGAGCAAACCTAATGTGATGCAGGACATACACACTCCCAGCTAGAATTACAGCAAATATTTATTGTGAGCCTCATGCTCAGGCGAGCAAATCCTGAATTTTTCCACTGTATGCAGGCTGAGGTTACAAGAGTTCAAAGCAACAGTTGAACAATTCGGTAATAACAGAGAAATGCTAAGAACTGTCATAATTGTTTGAAAGAATGAATGCTCATCTTACCGTGTAAATCCGCTGCTTTGAAGAAAACACCTCTCTTTGGTGGCTGGCCAGGTGTCTGGGCACACCTGGAAAACATTTGGATGTACTTGAATAACATCACATGAACTTTGACAATGAGGAGTATTTCCTACAATGAAAAACAACAGGAAAAAAAAAAAGGAAAAAAAAAAAGAAAGATCAGGTAAAATAACTGGGTTATGTTCCATTCACTATACTAAAAGATTTTTTAAAAGCAGATTAATATATTATTTCCTTGCAGAGTACAGTACCTGAATCCCTCCTCCAATGTCATTTGTCTAAAGCATGCTCTGGGACCTGCCAGAATTCCCTCCGCTGGGCAGCTCTGTGCTTTTCCTCTGTGCAGCTAATTTCCATGTTTTCCCTGTCTGGCTGGCAGCAGGAGTTTTTCATTTGTAGCCATCTGCACCAGGGCAGAGGCTGCAGCTTCAAGCTTAACGGCTATCTCAGATGATACCCTTTTCCTTTTGTCAGTTTTAGAGATAAGGCAGCATTGAACTCACTGACAAACCTTGGCACTTGTTATACATTTACTCCATTTGATACCTACTGTTCTTCTAAGACACTCGTTTTCAAAGACATTCAGGTATCTGTCTATAGCGTGGGTGGAATATACTTACCTCTCAAACTCAGTCTAGTTTCAAAACATCCCCTCCTTTACACTAATCAGTCACCAAAGTAAACATTTCTCTTCCGCTGAGACAGCTATCCCCTTGAAGGACACATCCAACTGCAAAGAACTGCTCTGCAAAAATATTTTGAATGTAATCCAAAGTGACATCTAAATCAATACAGCCCCATGCTGCTGCAGGTGTCTGCTTGTGCAGATCCCTCTGCAGGGTCAGTTATTCAAACAGGACACTGCAGTCTCAAATACCAGAGATGTTGATAGCAATACAACATTGCCAATATTGCAAAGGTTGTTTTTCTTACACTTAATAACAAAATCCTAAAACCCTCTGAGAAAATGGTGCTTTTTTTTGCGCTTTTTTTTTTTTTAAGGTCTCCAACTTCTTAATCATTAGGATAGAAGGTTGGGGGAAAACTTGAAAAATGTGGTAAATAAAGACTCAAGCCTCAGGGTGGGGACTAAACAAACATGAGCAAAGCACACAATCACCCGTGAAACACTAAATTGTTATTTTAACTCAGCCCCATAGACTTTCAATAAATATAGGTAAGAATAGCAGCACTATATTAAGAGAGACTCTACATCAAAGCATAGAATACCCAGCATAAAACAGAGCCACTGGAGGAACAAGGCTTTACCTGCAGCACTTAGGCAACAACACATCATGCTGTTAATGACCTGGGGCCACTAATAAATCTCACTAATCCTAAACAGCCTCACCTGGGGCCCCACCCACGTGCCCACCCACAGGCCCAGGTGCTCTATTTAAGCAGAGCCCTGGGACTTCACTCCCTACCTGAGTGATCCTGGAGGAATATGGGTCTGTGGTTGGGCTATAGAGTGGGTTAGTGGTTGCTGTGCTTTGTCTAGTCTTGATTGTCCTTACCAGGCTGTGTCATGGCCTATGGATTTAATTTCTGGCTGTACCTCTGACCTGCCTCATCTCCTTGGACTTGGTTGATGATCTGGATTCTCAGATAATTCTGATTACCATCTCCAGTTTGGGTTTTGTAGGATGGGGCTGTGGCTGATGATTGTTCTCATACGTTTGGAGATGCATTCTCTTGCATAGGAGCTAGAGACTTCAAAGGGGAAACTTTTTTCCTTAAAAATCAACAAGGCTTTCTGAAGCTGCTTCAAATAATGCATCATATAGCTTAACTGTTTTTCAAATGTTCTGTTATGGCACTCCAGCAGAGGGGCTAGAAAGACAAACTGGAGAATAGAGAACATATTGTACAACAGAAAATAAAAGGAATGTGACTTGTGCAGTCTAACAAAACAAACTTTGGGAGAGGGTATGACTGCTGTCTATAAATACATCAGGAGAGTAAACACTGAGAAAAGAAAAAATAAGTCCCCTCTTTAAACAACACAAAAATCTTGGCATGAGAACAAATAAGTAGAAATAAGCCTTGAAAAAAAAATTCTCTTACTTGTCCTCAGTGACACTCAGTAGAGCTGCCTGCTCAGGGCTGCAAGAACACAAATCTCAATTTCTCTTAAGAGGAAGTCTGCTCAGGGGACACACCACGGTGTCCGTGATGCTGGGAACCTGCCTGTAACTCCTACACCCCTGAGAAGGGTCAGGCTTCTTCATTTCTGAGCATCTCGGGAGGAGAAAGACTAACCTTCCTGATACATATTGAAATTAATACTGCATTTTCCCCAGATAGAGCATTTTTTTTTTTTTGCTGTTTGAAAAAGAAAAGATAAATAGCATATATAGTTGGCACATACCAAATTAGGTTATCTAACATGGTTTTCAGAAAAATATGGCTGCTGTTCATGCATCAAATGTAGCTTATCACCAAACTTTTTCCATGTTGCCTTTCTTTTTTATCAACTAAATATATCCAGAAGTAAGAGGAGTATCTCTGAAGGATCCCTTTCCCAACTCAGGCTGGGTAAGACTGACTTTATTATCTCACTATCTCTTTTTTGAAAACAAGTGTCAGAAGGACACGAATTAACAAGTCCTTTCCCAGGGCTGGACACAGGGAAATGTTCTAGAAAACTGAAGTCCTTTAAATCCTTCATGACAATTCTTTAAAGACTTTATTATAATGCCTAGATGCAGTACTAATTCTGAGAGAAGATATTCAACCTTTATTTCTGTTCAACCTTTTTTTATTTCTAGCAAATTCAGAAATATTGAAAAGCATCATTAATAGTTTTGAGTCATCCCAGACTGCTAAATGGAGAGGAAATCAAAATAGCCTTTGTTTACTTTGCAGTTGATGCACAAGTATCTCCTGCTAATGACAATCCTCCTCCATAACCAGAAATGGATAATGGTGACACCTGAACCTGAGCAAACAATCAGCCAACGGAGTTGGGTGTGTTCTGTTATGTGGGGCTAATCACTGCATGGCTGAACATCTTCCTCGGGGAACAGGGATGTAGGGACTAAATAAACAGTAATCCCAGATCAAGTGGCTGACCTGGATTTGAAGTTGAACTACATCTGTCCAGTGCAGATTTCTGGGAAATGCTCTAATAATTAAGAAGTCTTGAAATGCAAAAAACAACTCTGGCACATCGGTGTTCCCGTACTTGCCTGTGAGCGTGCGCATTTACTGCTAACGCAAACTGTGCTGCCTTGCTTATGGACCAGGACTCCACGGCAGTAGCTGGGCAGAAAAAGAATGAAAAATGTTCCCTGCTCTGGAGAAGCTTGCGAACAAAAGCAGTTTACATCAGATCTTTCAGAACACCAAACTTTCTGGGTTGATTTTTACCTACTGCTGAACTCAGCTCTCAAGACACCATCAGAAGCAGCAGCCTTATTACAAGGGAGCCAAGGAGATATCAGCATGTGAATGGCAAAGTGGTTTTCCTACAGGCATTTCTGCAGCCAGAACGCACTTTTCCAATTCATATACCACAGCGTGGCTTTGTTACGTAGGTTTTCATGGTGAACTGAAATGCTGCCTTCCTAAGACTTGATGCACTTCCTGTGAAATGCACAGTAAGGATTATTATGGGGCATGTAAATTGTTTTGTCACATTATTTTGCCTGCTGGCTGTATTTATTAAATGTTTGGGAATAAATGACCTTACTGTGGGTACAAATCAGACAAAAAGGTAGCCAAAAGTGAATGTATGTGATGAAGTGCTTTAATGGTACACCTCACATTTAGCTTTAAGTCAAAGCAATTTTGAGATTATTAGGTAGATGCTATTAAAACACTGTTACAGCCAAACTTTTTTAGTGAAACTTTTTCCTTGCAGAATAAGGAGCATAATTTACCTTGTTTAAAAAAAAAAAAACAAAAAACTTTTTATTCTCTGAGGGGGAATAACTCTGAAAACCAAACCACGAGCATTTTGTTACATTTGTATGTTTTACATGAAGCAATCTTAATTAAATTTTCTGTGGCTTACTCTAAATCAGTAAACTCATATCGTTACATTCACCACGTTTTGTATTCTCCGTGCAGGATGTAAAGTAATCACATTTCAGTTGCAATATAATTTAGAAGGTTCTAACAAACATTTTTTCCATCTTCTAGATTGGTATTTTAAATCAGGCTTGCACAAGGGAAGTTCAATAGATACTACAATGCACAGCCGATTCCGTGCACGGTTTAATTTGCAAACCTGGATGCAAGTGCCTACTTATCATGCACAGATGTAGTCTGGAGAGGTCAACAGGGCCAGTGAGGCATGGTCTGCTTACATAACTCAAATGAGTTTACAGCACTTGAGCATTTTTCTTTGTCATGTTTTAATCTACATGCCTCTCGGAATGGGACAACGTCACGAAAAATCAAATAACCCCAACAAAACCAGTAACGAAGAGATGTAGCCAGGAAAAGAACAGCAAAGCTTTGGAGGAGGTCTGAAAGGAGGAGAGGGGGTTGCTGAGCAGCTTTAGGAAGTGGTCCAGGTGGCAGGAGGTTTTGGGGTTTGCTTTTTAAGGCAGAGACTTGTGGCAGTGGTTTTATTAGGCGATGGAGATGCTCAAGAAAATGAATTGGGTCAAAAAGATATTTGCAAGTAAATGAAATAGGGTGGGGCTGCAGTATCCTTTTTCAGCTGGAGCCTGAAATGAGAGCACAGCCCGCACTGGGAGGATGAGTACGCACGCTCCTGTGTGGGAGACAGCGCTGAGGTCCAGAAAAAGGAGCTGTGTAGGCCACGGGGAAGACAAAATAGGCAAGGCAGGACATACAGCAGAGGCAGTGCTGAAACAGCAGCATACAAACGAGATGATGCAGAGATGGAGATACAGACCTGACGACCCAGGCGATGAGAGAAAGCAGGATTCAATGAAGGGTTACAGCACTGTTCCAGACAACACAGGTGGACAGGGAAATTATTTGGGCTATCTATGAAGACTAGAAATAAATAAATTAACCTAATGTGAAGGCTTCTCTCACTCTGGCAGCACGAGGCTATTGGAAAAACAAAGCCTGTGCTGGAGCATCAGAAAGAACACATTAAATGTGAGAAATACAATGGGCATTACATCAGATTCCAGATACTGCAGATGATGAATCAGACCAGCATGCTTTTTCTGCATCTGGCAGCTTGTTACATCCACTGTACACTTGCCTGAATCAGTCTTTCCAAGCTAAGGGAGGAAAATACCCCCCAACAGCTTTCAGAACATGACCCGTGTACCAGGAAAGGACAGCCCTCAAGTCCTACGCTGTTTTCTGCTCAATTGCGGAATGACATGGTTGTGTGAAAACATGACACAATAGTGTGCTTGTATCCAAGTCAGTTCTAAAATGTTTCAAGTCTTCAAAATGTTAGGGAGACTCTCAGAAATCCCAAATAAAAATACAACACTTTGAAAATGCTCTGATTTTCTAAAATGAGTACAAATAACTGTTAAGACATATGGGAAATAAAGTAATTTTGTTTGGTCTTATATTTTTTCTTGTGCTATTTGTTATCCCAACATTTCAGCATGGTATAATGAAATTGAAACTCTTTTTATAAGGTAGAGGAAGAAATTGACTCCATAACTTCCATAATTCAAGTTAAGAGAAGTGCGCAGAGGAATCGAGCAGCACTGCGGAGAAAAAATAAAACCAAATTCGGTAACCAATTCCACTCACTTCAGTTTTAAAAATCTTTCTTGCCTAAAAATTTAAGTTACTAAGCACAAGTTAGAAAATTTGCATCTCTGATTTTTATCTTGATTGCTCGTGGAAGCGACAGGTCAGTCCAACAGGAGATGACTTCAGTATACACCTGCACCTCAACCTAAAAGGCTGTTTCAGGCTTTAAAAAGAGCGACCAAGTGGGGAAGCAGCTTAATTGCACCGAGAACTGACCCTGTTGTTATTCTCGTGGGGCAGAGTAGGAGGAGAACCAGTTTTTTAAAAGCTCTGATGCGTCTTTAACCAAAATCCACCCTTCCTCCATCACTGGGCTCTGGGTCACTTGGCCACAGCAGCCCCTTGCAGGGTCTGCAGCTGCCCACGCCTCAGTGGAACGACGTTTGCTGTGTATGCTTGTGCACAAACACGGGGCGCGAAGCAATTTGGGACAAATTTAGAAGGTACTAAACACAGAGAGAGTCTTGCTTCAGAGCTGGGAGGGAGAAACGAGCCCCCGCCGCCGTTTCCCGTCACTCGGGGCCCGACGGCCCCGGCCCCACAGAGCCGCCGCGGCTCCTCCCCGCCGCCAGGGGGCGCCCCGCCCGCGCTCCCCCGCCCTCCCAGCAGGGGGCGCTGCTCGCCTCCCCCACGCCTCCTCCCCCAGCAGGGGGGGGAGCGCCGCGATGAGAGGAGCGCTCCGATTGGCGGGAACGTTCCCGGCGGTGAGGAGCGGAGATGAGAGCTGCGCTCTGATTGGTGGCGGGCATCTG
>VXAA01000174.1:6132-25496 GCA_013399115.1 Anseranas semipalmata
TTTCTTTCTTTCTTTTTCTTTCTCCATCTCTCTCTCTTTCTGTAGTAAGAATGCTGCTGGCAGTTTGTAACTTTTCAGTTCTGGTGCTATCTGAAATGCAGCTTAATACAACTGAAATGCTTAAAGCAATAGAAGAATTTAAATTCTCAATAAGCTAAGCTTCAGATACGTTCTTCTGGCTTTCTTCCTTCCAACCTGCAGCCTAAAAGTGTAGAGGCGGCTGGAGGTATCCTACCAGGACGTATGGGTGTGAGCTAGCGCTGTTGCTGGCTTTTCAGCAGTTGCATATAGTGTTAGCTTCCACAAAGGAACGCAGCAACACTGCGATAGTGACACTCATAGGATTTATTCCCAGTGTTTTGTCTTCTGAATCGAGCGCCCTTTGGCTTGCAGGTGTCCTACTGACAACAGCAAAATTGGGTTCACCAAAGAATGTCAGCTATTTCAACCAAAGCGAGATGTTCTTGTATCTTACAAATCCTCCAGGAGTCCGTCAGGCGAACTAACCTGGCTGGGGATATTGCTGACACAGGTGGCGGCGGGGGGAGTTATTTCGGATGCCATAAGGAAAGTGGATTTATTGGAATAGCCTTTAAACTCTGTTTAAATTGTCAAGCCAAACCTGCACAGTTGTACAGCCTCTGCATATGTACCAAATACCTGGACAAAGCCTGCTCCCGCTGAAAGATGTATATTTTATCTTATATATATCTGTACATGCATGCACGTGTATGTATATCATACATACGTCCATACAGACGCAGACTTCCATATGCAAGGTTTGCACGCACCTGCAGATGTTTACGTGCACACGCACACGCACATCCATCCCGCCGCCCCCACGCGCACACGCTTTGCACACACGCACACGTGCACGCGCATATGCATTCGCGCGTACGGGCGGCCCCGGCCCCGCCCCCTTGCCGCCCGCTGGCCCCGCCCCCGGGGCCGTTCAGTCTCCATGGGAACGGGCGGCGGCTTGGCCTGGTTGCTGGGGCCGGGCCGGGCCGGGCCGGGCCGGGCCGCGGGGGTGCGGTGCGTGTCGTTGGCCCGGCATGTGTTGCGATCTGACCCAGAGTGTCGTGAAGGACATCATCCGCGGAGTAGGGCGAGAGTGTGCCGCCGGAGGGCAGGTCGTTTCTGAAACCGTGGTGGCTTTCGTGGTAAGGGCAAGTGAAATGCTTCGGGTCTTCGTTATTCTGTCCGGGCATTTCTCCAGTGGTGTTCAGTCTCTCCCTATGTCTGTATATATCGCTATTCTATAGCGTATAGAATTTCCAAACCTGGGTGCTTTTAGCTTGGCAGTTCAGACCTCTTTTCCAGGCTTGCCTAATGCAAGACCTTAAACTTTACATAATGTAAATAGTTCCCCCAGAGTTGCTGGCACTACCCCGAACGGATGGCGGCGTGAAGCAAGGACATAAATCTTTCCTGTGATGTTAAAAGTCAAGAAACTTCAAATGCCAACTTCATGCCGGGGTGCCAAAGCTGGAATGGCTACAGCTGGGGCTTCCGGGGGCGACCTGAACTTCGAAATGTCTCCGTTTCTGATTGCCCGCGTTAAGAAGTTTTAAAGGGCAGTTCAGTGGTATTCAGTATGGGGTCTTCAAAACCTGAAAAAGTGTTTCATTCGTCTGAAATGCCATGCACGTGAACATAAGGCCCTAAACAGGCTGTAGGTCCTGAGCCCTGGGGTTTCTGTGAGCTCAGAGTGGGAGTTCTCCCTCATTTTTCTTCTATAGGCAGATAAACCACTTTTTGCTTTCTAAAGTGAAAATGAGGATCGTCTCCCAGCTTTAATAACATTTCTTCCACCTCCTTCATAAATGAACAAAACAGCATGATGCCATAGGTGAACGCTCATCGCAACAGATAGATTTATTCTTTGTGATTTACCTCTTCCATCTATTGTGAAGGATTCTTTTGTTTGTTTCTCTGTTTAGGCAGGGCCAGGTTTTGTAAATGGGTTTAATATATGAAGGAATAGGCTTGGATCCCACTTAAACTAGGAATGAAATAGAATCAATTTCTGCGTTGTCCTTGGTAGACAGCTATAAATATCCTAAAAAACATTATACACTCTTATTTCTTCTTGTAAGACACAGCACCAATGCAGAATATAGTCTGAATGCATCTGCAAAAGTGCATCTGCAGAAAGATGGAGCGAGGTTCCTTATTGATGTCATAAGAATCGGCTCTTGATAAACTTGTATATGAATGTAAATGGTTCGCAGCAGTACTGTTAGCCTGTTTTTTTTGTTTGTTTTTTACTAGCAAAAGGTTACACCGTGGATTTAAAAATACATATGGGTTCAAAAGCAGTGTTAATCAATTAAGCATGAAAATTTTCATGAATAAAAAGCTTTCTCATGTGGCTGGCAAGATACTCAGCATGCATACCATTTGCAACCATGCAAATATTTCCTTGTATGCAGAATACTTTGATTTTTTTTTATCTGAAGGGCAAGCATTTGTGCTGATGCATACAACATCAACACAGAAGTCTGTAAACAAACATGATGGATTGCTATAAAATTTTACTTAGAAAAATATATTTCCGGGACATTTTTAAAGGATCTGTATTTAAACACTTCCCTGCAAAGTTTGCCTCACAAATAGCTAGATTTTTTTCCCAGTTATGCCTGAGAACTGAAATTGAAACTGGCAACACTTGTGAAATAGAATAACTTTGTTCCATTATCAAAGATTGAAATGGAAATAAAGAATAGTAAAAATTATATTTGTTTTTAAAATTTTATCAAGTAATTATTTGCACAGTTGAATAGCCTGAAGTATATTAGTGATCTTACTGATAAGAAAATTTGTAACTTCCCACTATTTTTTTGTTAATTAAAATTCTGTCACGGTTCCTTTCGTGCAGTAAATGTATAAACAGTTTTTTTTCTGCTGTGCATTCCCTAAATGTTGGACCCAGTCACTGTGAACAGTTGCTCCTGCAAAGCTGTTCACTCCATCAGGAAGTCTCACAGGTATGTGGCATTCTGGCCTGTGGCAAAGAAGAGTGAGTACAGGAACATGAGTTGTTGATAAATCACAAGGGGAATGGTAATAAATGTTAAAAGACTTAGTTTTAATTATTTCCTCTTAAAGCTGAGGAAACACGTCAGAATGTTTAGAACTTAAAAGGTTAGTTGCAAAGCGTGTATGCTGAGATATAAATTAATAGCTTTCTTTTGGCAATTTCTAGGTGAAAGCTGTTGTTCTAGATCCAAGAAATGACTTTAAGGTGGATCAAATCCTTACAAAAAAAGATGTGCAAAATCTTATCCAGGTAATTTTGACAGGATGGTGAGTGTCAGTACTTATCTAAGACTATAACATTATTTGCTACCTGTTCCTGTAACTATAAGGTCATTTTATTTTGATACGAACCCTTTCAGAACTCTAATGATACTTTATTCTCATAGCTCTGTAGCTAAAGACTGGACATGTTCCCTCATGTTAATAAATGGCTTATACTTCACAGTGCTCATTTCATGTCTAGAGAATGAAGGGAAGGGGTTCTGCTGTTGTGAAGCCTGTTGCATAGTCATGAACAGTTCAGAAGTTTCCCCAGTAATTACAAAGAATTCACTTCTCTGTCTCTCTTCTTAGCTTTGTGTTACCAGACTGCTTGACACAACAAACCCATCCTTGAGCACAATTAAGATGCAAGTTCACTTTGATATGAACTATGCAAACCGAGGTAATTTCAATATAAATAAATATTTTGATAGAAGAAGTTGATTCTGAGTTTAGACTTCAAGATCTCTCTATAGGGCTAATAATGATTCCTGTTAAATGACTGCTGGCAGTAAAGCAAAATAAAAATCCCTGGAGAGATGTACTATATAGGAGTGCGGTGTTTCAGTATGGATTTTGTAAGAAAAAAATGTGCACTACATTTGAGAATACACTCATCTCATCCTGTCTGAGAGATGTACCGAACTCACTAGATCGTTTCAGAACAATTATGTTTTCAGGTGCACTGGCTAGCTTTCTACAGCAAGAAAGGCTTGGGCTGCACCTGTGTATCCAAAAGAGAAACACTACCCAGAACTTCACTAATGTATCTGACGGAGAACCCGATGTTTTATCAATATCCAAAATTGAGAGATATGAGCAACCTTGAACAACCATAGTTCTAACCACGGCTGTTGTGGTCTCATCAGTGGCAACTTCATATGGTCTCAAAGTGGGAATGTGGAAGCGGAAGAAAAGTGAGATGGGATTACAGTCTCTGCTGTAACTGTAAATTCAGATCGCAGTGGGACAGTGAGGACTGGCTGGGACACAGAAAACACAGAACGTGCATAGACAAAAAGTAAACGTTTAGGGAGGCAGGGGGTGTCGTGAAAATGTTTTCTTGTAACCTTGTATTAAAAACAAAAATTAGCAAAACCCAGAAGCTGATCCAGAGTCTTCTGGACTCGATAAGCTCAACAAGTCTGGTAAAAGGACTTCGGAGATTTTGGGTAGCGTTCAGATTTGGGTGTGTAACTTTAGGGGGCGTGTGTGTGGTATCTTGGGTCCTACTGCAGTCAGGAGAGCCCAGAAAGCCAGAGTGATGGTAATCATGCTAATGTTCAGCTCCACTGCTGTTAATTGTAAAGGTATGGTACCTCCACATCTTTTCCAGTGCTTCAGAAACTTTAAATTGGCTCTCTGGCTGTGCTAATGAATTGCACCCTCTGTATAAGCCAAATTCCAAAGAATTTAGACAGCACTTTCTAACTGCCCTTCTTTCTTAGCTGAATTACTTAGAGAGCGGCATCGTGTTCTGGAGGGAAGGTTGGCTCCTCTGGTCAGAGATATCACAGACAGTTGTCCTCGCACACAAGGTGAAATGAAGAATGTGTACCAAATGATTGTTAGCTACATACTGCTGAGCTCTGGCCTGGGATCCCCGACTGATATTGAGGTTGTCAGGGAGGTAACAGGTCAGTAAACTCCCAGTTATGAATTGGGATTTTTCTTACTGAAAAATAAAAATTCACCTTCTCTTTGCTGGTCTTTAGATACAGATGTGGTAAACTGTGATGAATGCTTACTGCCCAAACTGTCACCGCTCAGCCTTGAAGTCTAAATTTGCCATAATTTCTATTTTCTGCAGTTGTTGTTCAGGAGAGGGTATTTTTGCTTGTTTAATCATTTTATTTTCTGATTCCTCATATTGAGGGCTTTCTCACTTTTTGTAATGCTTCCAGCTGCCTTGCAGAGTATATTCCCCCAGACAGAGCTGTTTGCTTTCATCTCGCTTGGTAAGAAGAATAAAGAGCAACAGCTAAAAGTTCTTGCCATGCTAGTCACAGGAATTCGATTGTACAACAAGGAATGTGGGAAGGGAGGAAGCGGTATTGATGACTGTAAGTATACAGCTGCCTTTGGCTTGTGAATTCCTGATTAATTGTTCCTGGCCTTCTTTACTGGAGTGGCTCCAGTAATATCCCATCTCTCTAGATAAACAGCTTTGAGCCAGGGTCTGTAAACCTGAAGGAAAAGTACATATTTAGTATTCGATTATAGGTTTCTATGTAGGCTACTACTATTTTGCTAAGAGAGAATCCTGTGTGTTTTATGTGGAAGGCTTATATGTATTAACTTGATGCACTAATTTACCTCATGATAACTTGTTCCCTGATCCCTTGCCATTAAGTGAATTAAATGTGTAACATTTGCCTTAAAAAGCAGTTAATTAAGATCTTGAAAGGACACTGTCAATCCAATGACAATTTTCTGTTGAGCAAGTGTAATGAGAATTCATAAAAGTTGCTGGGGCATTATCTGTATTCTGATAATTTAGAGTAACATCTTCAGATTCTCAACATGTTCTCAAAAATCTTTTGCATTTTGAATCCTTCTGCTTGTTTAATAGGTAAAAAATGTCAGTAGGTATCCTGGAATTTTTTCAAAACCTATTCAGAGTAGGGCAAGACTTTCCTATGCTACTTTTATTTCACAAATGAGGAAAGTGAGAACTGAAAATTACTCAGATTGCCTAAAGTCTCACAGGAAACCTGTGTCGGTGTTAGCAACCGAACTGCATCTTTTATAAAGCAAGTTTTCTCAGGCCTTGACTTGACTGTTATATTTCCATACCTGTAATTCTGACTGTCTGGAACAACTTGACTAGTAAGATACAGTAGTCAAATCTATACATAAGCATTTGGGAATATAAGGATAGAGTTTAGAAATCAAAATTTTATTGGAAGACTGCTTTGCTCTAAGACTGCACTGTAACCATTTGCTAATGATTTAAAGAGCTTTTTTTGTATGCATCTCATTTATTCTATATAAACAGTGCCAGCCATTCTGCATGAAGCCATTCCATCAGCTACACGAACTGTTGAAGACGATCTTAATACTTGCCATAAGCTAGCCCACTGTTACACAGCTCTGTTGGAATCCATGCATGAAGACCAGCACAGATATAGGCAGCTTAGTTCTCTTAAACTAAAAGAAGCACTGTTCAATGTGAGACAATATGAGGCCTTCCTTTGCATCCTTATGGTGAGATACCATCTTGTTGTATCGTGTGGGTTTTTATTGCAGGTGGAGGTATTCAAGATACTCTCTTGTACGGGACTGAAAATTTAAAAAATAAAATTCAGAGATCACTGAAATCAGATTTTTCTCAGAATGTGAAAACCTACGTAACCTGTCATGCTGAGCTTTGTACCTAACTTGCTGGGTTTTGCTGCTGTCAGGTAAAAGACAAAATGAATTAAATGTTTGCTTCAGTGTGACTGTACTTCCATTTCGTTTCTGGAAGTTTTCTTTTGGGGGGGTTAATTTCGTCACCAAAGGACTAAAAAGGTAGGACTTTCTCTTGTTTGCATACTGATCCTCAATCTGGTTAGATGCTGCACAGATGATTGGAGAATAGAAAGTGGGTTTCTGCAATAAAATACCTAATAAGAAAAGCCAGATAACCTGAAATAACAGATCTCTTCATATCAGAACAGAATTGAATACATGTAACAGGAAGATTTGTTTCTATTAAAAGCTATCCCCCAAAAGAGGCATGAAAGAAAAATTCTCCTCGTTCAATCCATACATCATCTCAATTTTAGGCTGTAGACATTCCCAACACACAGGGAGTCGTCAGAAGTCTTAAGAACACAATTTAAGTTCCTGAAACTTGTTTTGCTTATGAAGATGTTTTTATTTAAGAACTGCTTTTTTTTAATCGTCTCTCCCGTATATCATTAAGCTTAGGAAGATGTTTCTCTTTAATTTTTTTTTTTTTCATGTCTCTTCATTTCAAAAGTTGAGGTTTTACATAAAAATTTCTAGTATTTGTTTGAGAGAAGTACCTGGTCTTATACATGAACCCTAACTTTCAATGAAATATTTTTTTTCTTGAGTGTTCATTTTGTTCCTTAAAATAGTTGTCTGAAAATAGTTGAACAAAGAGATCAAAATAAATATTTGTTAGTAAATACTTCATCTTTTGACTGTCATACTTCTCACCTGAAGCACATTCTCTTTCCAGTCTGACGCAATTACAGGTGCTCAAGAAATTGAAAAGATGAATGCACAGTTTACAGTAATAATGGAGCAGTTAAAAAACACAGTTCAGAATAAGGTTTCTGTGGATACCAACGAAGTTTTTGTAAGTATTCTGAATGGAAAAGTTAATTTATTTTGTAATTAAAAACAAATATGAAACCTTACAAAATACTTTACAGGTGTGTTTTTGCAGTTTGCTTTAAGAAAAAGGCTGCATTATTTCCTCTTTATTATAACAGCACTCCAGGTGATTTTTAAAGGGACAACTAAACTGTGAGACTTGGTCTCAAGGTAAAAGGAAAGCAAGGTACAAAATGGAGGGAAGGAATTAAATACTATTTTACTGTAAGTGTCTTGAGTCATTTGTCAGTATTTGTAGAATTACAGTGATATTTTCCTGTTTTGTTTAAATGTTCTCTCCTGTTTCTTGAAGAAATTGTTAGAACATATTGATGAAAGATAACAGCACATCAGAATGTGATTCCTTTGAACTCCTTTCAGATAGCAATTCCTGTAATTACAGTATAGCTCCTTGATGACATTTTTCTAAAGAAAATTTTCTGTGATACGGATTTCAGTCTCTTTGCCCTTCCCAATTGCTTCTGAATCCGTTGGCCAGGTTCAGTCAAATTTGTCAAGAGTCCAGAGATTTGAAAATATGTAATTTTCTGCAAGTTCTGTGAAAAATAAGTAACTGGACAGACACAATTAGAGCCCTTCTAAGATCAAGTCTGCAATGGGAATGCCACAGTTACCTGTCCAGCCAGCCGTCTGGCCAGTGAGCAGACCTGTACCTCTGTGCAATCCATATTCGGTACTTAGCTGGTAGTTACAGGACATGGGAGGGAGGTGTGGGAGGAAGAGAGAATGAGTGATGTGAACGGCAAGTATTTAAAGAGGGTGCCTGCTTACACTAGGAGAACCTGAGATTATTATGATGGCATGATGTAAAGGGTATGGGAGAGAAATACCTCAGAAAACAGGCTTCATTAAATTTACTTTTCATGGAAGAGCTCATTATTTTGTGTGATGTGCCTATCATTTTAATTCCATTTAGGTAGCTGCTGAACTAGCATGCGGTTTATACATATGTTAGTTTATATTTCAACCTTCAGAACAAATAATTAGACAGCAAAATAAAGTCTAGTGTGCAGGAGGGAGGAAGATCATGCCCCATTTACCTCCTCAGAGTATTTTTTGCACTTCCCATAAGGGCATCTGTGCTGGAAACTGATGGAAACGGCACTTTGAGGTACATCTCAGTTGTGATCTGGCACTTCAGCTTATGTGTGCTTGTGATTTTATAAGCCAGACATTCTCATTTGGAGGACATTCACCCTGCTCGTTGAGCTGCTTAAAGCAGTTTTTCTCTTTTTCTGTATCTTCATGGGGCTTAAGTGCCTGATACACACTTTAATATAGTGATAAAGACAGAGAGGGAAGACATGAGTAGTCTTTTCTCTAGAAAAGGGGCAGGTGAGAGAAGGAAGCCCAGTTTAGGTTCTTTGACTTCCTCTGCAAAAGCCTTTTTCTTCCCCTGGGTGATGGAAGGAGCCTAGGAAGCTTCAGCTCACTGATCTGAATTTAACCTTTCCAAATACACATTACTCTTCTCCCTAGAAGCTGTGTGCTCTTGTCTGCTTCCTAGATTTTCTTCTCTCTTCAGGTTGGTCAGTTGGTTTTTCTTCTCAGCTGAGGACAGAATATGTAACGTGATTTGATTTCAGGTCTTTTGCAAGTAGAGATTTGCCTCTAACAGAACCATTTAAATAGTTCTTGTTGCCTTTGGCTAGTTGCTGAGAAGCTGAATCCTGCAGGAATGTAGAGATGCAGGACATTCTGCCATTTAAAATTGTAGGATAAGGACTATATTTGTAGTAAGCCTTTGTTTTAGGAAACATAGTAGATTGCATTAATATTCTTTTTCTCCTCATTTATTCTAGTAAGAATGGTTTTGATCTTCCTTCCTTTCCTTTAATTTCTTCCATTTTTGTACCCGTAACTTCTCCACGGTGTTACAGTTGCTGATAAATTCCAGAGCTAACTCTCAGATTTGTTGAATCTCTTCCCATAAACACTGTGTATTTAGATGTAACAGGGCACGTTTAATGTCACTATAATTAAAGTAAGCATTTATGCTCAAAGCTGAAAGTCTTCTTTGGTATGTGAGTACACACATATGTCAGCATTGCTGCTGGGAATGGCAGCTTCCAGTTTTGTCCTGAACCCTGTACCTCTCTGAGGAGGCTTGCACACCATTCATTTGACACACACCATGGTTGGGTGCTGTTGTACTAAGTCACTCTGGAAGCAGAGCAGACAGAGTAACAAAGCCTGGTATTTCAACATACAGGTGGGGTTTTATTTCATTTGGTAGTTAACCAGGTGCATTTCTTCTGGTTCTTCTTATTCCTGTATGACTCATTTCCAGTTATAAATCTGTATTGTCAGTGAAGCTGTCAAGTCCAAGTATGGTCTTAGAGTTACCTGTTTGGAAAACGCTTTGGGGTAAAATGTAGAAAAATATTCTGGCCTGTGGCCATACATGCTGGACATAGGCGCTTGGACGTGCGTGATGGGAGTTCCACTTTCAAAGCCCCAGGCTTCCCCTGGAGTTTCTGGGTGCTGAAGGCCTTGTGGGTCAGCTTTGTTTATATTAGAGATTGTTGTGCACAGCATCTGGGTTATGTTGCAGGCGTAAAACAACTCTAGATTACAGATCATTTTCTTTATTTTCTAGCCTCTCTTTATTGCAATTTCTGACCTATGGACCGGATTTCAGAATGAGATACTACTGCTGAGCTTTCTCACAAATATGACTAACAATCTGCAACAGTTCTTGGAAACCCAGTCACAGCTTTTTCCTGAAGAAGTGCTAACATCTCTTCTTGAAGGAGTGACTGTGAAAACCGATGAGGAAAGGATAAGAGAAACCATGGGTACTGAAAGTTACTACTTTTTTGTTTTCTTTCACATCTCAAGATTTTATGATTTAAAGTTTATATACAGAAGGTACTACACATTGATTTTTAATAATCAGAATTTGCACGGCAAATTAAAATGCAGTCTTGTAGTGTGTGGATTTATTTTTCATGTAGTACAGTTTGGGCTTTTATTTTCATATATAAAACTAAAATACTTCTACTAGATACAAACATACCTTATAAAAATGTCAGAATGATCAGAAGAAAGAATGCTTCTAAGTTTTGGGGTTTTTTTTTGAAGTTTCTTAAGTTTATGACTTTTAATACCTTCCACAACTTCTGAAATGAATAGGGGAATAAAAAAGTTAAATAGTGGGGCTTTTCTTTTTTTTTTTTTTGCCAGAAGTGTTTCTTTGTAAAGATGGTATCCCTAATAACCAAGTTACACTCAAGGAAATTTGTAATGTCTGAGTGGGTGAAAACAAAATGGGAGCACATGATATTACCTTCCTTTTGTCCCGTTTCCAAAGAAAATTAATGCTATTAATGAAAGATCCTGCAGGACTGACTTTTCAGTCCTTCAGGACTGATTCCTTAGGATCTCTTCTGAGGTCAGTTTGAAGTTTGGATTTTGGGATCTTGGCACTGCAGGTCATCATGTGAAGATAATAGTAATCAAGTCATCCTGTAACATTATTATATTTTAAACATCAGATGTTTTGTTAACAAAATCCTTCCTTTGTTAAACTGTTTCCTAGGGACAAGAGTAAATGTTTCTGATTTCAAGAACCAAGAATGGCTTTTTCCAGAGACTACGGCTAATTTTGATCAGCTGCTAATCCAGTACCATGGCTTCTGTGCACATGCCATTGGTGTAAAAGGCTTCACCCTTCCAGGTATGCTTTGTACTTAGATCTTCTCCTTACTTTATATGTACACAAGTACTAGTGGAAAACGTAAAGATGTTCTGAGTGTGTCCTCTTCTGTCAAAGCTGGACTACTGTATTTTCACGTGTGTAATTTTCACTCCCAGATAACTTATTTCCCCTGTTGAAGTATTTTTCTTTAAAAAATACCCAGATAAACTGCCCCAAATAGAAGGTAGGAGGGCTTCAAGAGAAAGTAGGCACAAGCAAGCAGAGGCAGAGGCAAGATGGGATGGACAAATGTTTCCTCCTGCTGTTTGTGCATGGTCAGTCATGAACATTTAAAGATCATGAGAAATCAAATAGGAATGGTCCTTCCTTCATTATATCCTTCCCTGTTCTAGCAGTCAGTGGTTATGGGATTTCTTCAGATAAATGTTGTGTTTTCACCTTTCTGTTAAATAATCCTTGATGGAGGTTTTTTAATTTATCTAATTGCTTTTTGAATCCATTTGGAGTTTGCCATGGGATATTCTTATTGTCAAAAGTCCCACAGATGTAATTATGTATAGTATGAAGATGTACCTCTTTTTGAGATGGTTTTAAGCTCTGGCTTGGTAATTTCATCATAGCCGATAGTTTTTCTAGTAGGAATATTAGCAAACAGTCATTTTATATTGAAAGTTCTGCATGCAATTCATGGTTTTATAACCCTGTATCATATTATTCCTCTTCAGTTGCTTCTTTTTAATACTAGAGAAGCATATTTTTTTAACCCTTCCTTCTGTGAAGGGTATTTCAAGCCTCTGATAATGCCCATCTCACTTCATTTTATTTTTCTTACTCAAATGGGTTGGAACAAAATGTAGTATAGCAAACATAGCATACAGATTTTTATAATTTTTTTTCCTCCCACTCTGTGTCCTACTAATTCCTGACATTTTTTGTGCTTCTTTGATTGCCACTGAATAATGCCATTTTATATCTTCAAGCACTGTCTGTGATGATTCTAGATCTTTCCTAGGCAATGACAGCTGAAACAGAGTCATTCACTGTAGGTGAGCTCAATTTGTGTTTTCCTCAGTAAGTTATTTGGCCATTATTGACATTTAATTTTCTCTGTTAATTTTTTGTCCAGCTTTTCAGCTGCTTCGTCCACTTCACTTAATTTCAGCATTAGGCCCCTTGGTATAAATTGACTGCTGATCTGCAATCAAATATTTGCTGGAGATTATAGGGGAAACATTTCTGGGTATGGGCACTGCTTTTATGCCTTTGCTGTAGGTGTTTCATCCATTGTTTTTCTCGCAGACACGGAGTCTGATCTAGACTAAGGCATGCTGGATATAAACTGATCAAAAGCAGTTGTGCTGACCTAAAGAAATACACTTTTCTGTATTTAAAAAAAAAATCTTTCAGGCATTTATTCTGATTTCAGAAAGAAAGGAAGTGAAGCTGACTTGAGGGAAACATTTTTAACCAAGATCATATGTCTTTTGTATTGAATATCATACTGTTCACTATTTTGTTTCTGTTTTTCTTAGGAAATCCTGCTATTGGAATTTTGAAACACAAGGACAGATGTTATGTTTTCAGTTCCAAAGAATCTGCATACATTTTTGCTCAAGATCCGGATAAGTACATTCAGCTGAATGTAGAAAAAGCAAAAGAACATGCAGAGCTAATTCAGCTGCTCGAGCTTCATCATCAGTTTGAATACCTTGCTCCATATACACAGGTACACATTGCCCTTGCTTCTTGCTGAACAGCTGTTGGATCGCTGGTTAGTCTGTCCTTTCTACAACATAAAGAGAACAGATAATACCCAGAAGTATAATAATCTGCCTATCATACAGAATGTGTGATGGTCCAACTCTTCCAGATCTTCATGGTGTAGATAACAACATTAAGGCGAAATGTTTCCTCTCACACTATCTCTTCCTAGGAGAATATGTAGAGCCAAAGGATTATGGCAGTGATAAAAACTGTTCATCCTTATCCTAGGAAGATCGTGTGTCTGATATTTCTTTTCCTCATTTCTGCAAAACTAGCTAAGAGGGACAGTAAGTAAATGCAATAGAAGATGAGCCAGGTACCATATTAACTAGAGCTTTAGCTCAGGAGTTCATCAGTATGTGCTGGATGATCATGTAGTGATATCTGGGGACAGGATTTATGGAACGTATTATAGAATGAAAGGGGGCTCATTAATAATGAATGTGACAGTGCTACCATGTGAGATCCAAAGGCTTGATTTGGATGTGTAGACTTTTTCTGTGACACATTGTGAATTCTAAATCCCTAGCTATGCAAAGAACATAGTCTTGAACTGACCCTTGGCGAGAAAGATAAGGTTTATATCCCACCTCTGGCAGAGATGTAAGCATTTCTCCTGGTTATGATTTATGATTTTTAATCCATTCATGACGATAACTGAGATACCTGCCTCATAAAATACCGCTTGTGTTGGTGGGATCCCTTTTTATCAAAATCCAATGATTAAGCACTTGCCCAGGATGTGGGAGTCCGAAATTCAGCTGTGGCATCTGCCTGAAGGGTTTTCTGTCAGAAATTAAATCCAACAAATTCTTAATGGTTTCTTTTCTTTTTAGCGGGTTCAGGAGAACAAAAATGTTGAATGTAAAAATCAATTATCTACTTGCAATTTACATGTTTGCAGGTTTCTATTTGCTTTTAAAAAGAAGCATATCTATGTGCTGTCTTACTTAGATGCCCATATTCTTCTCATTAAGGCCTTGTTTTTTTTTCTCTATCCAGGCAAGAAGTGCAGACAAACGTTTGATGAAACCAACCACAAAATGTGACAGTAGCACTCAAACTGATACACATATCTTACCTCCATCTATTGTGAGGTCCTATGAATGGAATGAGTGGGAACTGAGAAGAAAAGCTATAAAATTGGTTTGTATTGTTACTACCAGATTGTCATGTGTTGGATAACAAAGTTCAGATTAAATTATTACAAAATACCGTTCTTTGCAGCGCGGGTCTAAACTTATCCAAAGATACATGCCTTTGTTATAACTGGTTCAATCAGTGTTTTCCCCTATTTTTTGAGCAGTGCTTCCACTGCTAAGTCTATTCATTCTTAATTTTCCAGTTGCCTTCTTTAAGTGATACATTTGTTGATTAGCAGTGAATTTTAAAGTTGTTTCTCTACACTGAAATAAATTTAACAGTTTGAAGATATTGCTATGTACTTTGGCTTTTGTTTTTATTTTTTTAAAAAGGAGTTGCAGATAGGTTTGTGTGAAGCAAAACTTTATTGCAAGCTGAGCAATCTATATTTATATTCACCACCATCAAGTAAGAGGAGGAAAAATGTAGTAACTGGCAGACAGAATTGTTAGGAATACTTTTGGATATGTTTCACCCTGCAAAAGCTTTCTTTGAGCTAACTTATTCACCCTTGAAAGATATCAAAGCATAAGGCTTTTTTTTTTTTTTTTTTGGCATACTGAAATATTTTTCATTTTATCTTGAATCCTTATGTTTGCTAAAACCAACTTTTTTTTTTTTTTAAATAAAATTCCTCTCTTTCATGTATGGCCACTCCAGAGATGTAAGAAACAGAGCAAGTAGCTTTACTGTTGTACATGTAACCCAGAGGAAATGGTTGTTTTATCATGATGATTTTATGTTGGATTGTAAATTGCAGTCTGTCCACAGAGGGTTGGCCACATACATAAAAGCTTCTAAAGTAACAGTAGATATTTAAAAAGCTGCTTTCTAGGGTTTGCCAGCACATGCAGTTGTTAAGGTGTAGCACTCGATTTTCACAATTCAATCAAAATGAACTTGTCTGTGCAGGTAATATTGCAGTTACCAATAATAACTGGACACAGAATACCGCAGGGAAGTGTTTTTTGGTTTGTTTTTGTTTGTTTGTTTATTTTTTGTGAACAGATGCACTATGGAGGCCTGTGGTCTGCTCTGGGGCCTGCTTCTTCTCTGTTGTTCTTTTTGCCATGAACTTTCTAACATTATGAAAGGAAACCAAAATTTTAGAGTGGGAAGTCTTGATAGTATTAACTGGTTTACAAAGGCTTCTAAGCAATAGGTGTTGTTGAGATATATAAAAAGAAGCCAGTTAGGTTTACAAGTGGCCTAGCTTAAAGGTTTGTTTTGCTTCTCTAATGGACAGAAGTGCATAAATACGTGCTAAGATGTGTCCAGTGGTTTATCTTTAGCATAAGCAAAGGTGTATGTTTTCTAATAGTTGAGTATAAAGAGCTTACAAACAAATCTGTAGCTCATTAGTTTGAAATGCTTAGAGGCAAAGTACTAAAGGTGTTTTAGCATCAGCTGAGCATATGGGAGATTAATGATGCAGAGCTGAAACAAAAAATACAAGATGCATGCAAAAGCATTTGTCTACACTGACTGTGCTGAATTTGTTATATGGAGTTGATAAAACATTTAGAATCAAAGTGCTTGAATAACAGATATAGCCTACCAATGCATCTGTAAATTCGATACTATTAGGGGAGCAATAGACATATTTGCAGGTTTTGCTAGAGGATAAGCTCAGATGCCTTGGGTTTCTTTTCTGTTGTTCATACTTAGCGAGAAAACTTGAAGTGTTTAAACATGACTTTCTTAGAAGACTTATTTGATGTTAGAAACAAATGTGAGCTGAAAATTTTACTTCACTATACAAGCATACAGTATTCCTTGCAATAGCATTCACTCAGTTTTTAAGATGGATTAACTCAACAGATAAACAGTATATCATGCCTGCTTTTGTTTTAATTGTCAGCAAAACGCTTTATTGGAAAAAAACAAACAAACAAACACTAAAATATTGTCTTTCTTTCCGTCCCATCTCTTCTGTAAATTCATTATTGTTCTTTTCTGTATTTTCCTGTGATGCTGTGTGTAAGATTCAGTTGTAGATTGAGATACCAAAATGTGTCTACATACAGGCACTTAAACTTCCATTACAGTCACTAGAGATCTAGCTAGTGGAGTTTGGAGAGTGTTTTGGCTTATCCTGATATGAACACCAAATTACAGGCCAACTTAATCACTCTCCAGCCTCCATGGACTTTGACTTCAGACTCCACTGACAGGACTGCACACTGGGGACTTTCTCACTTACACGTAGGGATCGAATCCCACCACATGAGACTGTGTTTTGTATATTTCAGTGATAATGTTATGTCATATGATTTAAAGTGATTTATATTATTGCTGACGTAGAAGAAGGAACATACATTTTGTTGTTATAAGTGCTGATTTGGTAATATTAATACTTTATAAGTGAAGTGGTTTTGTCGTTGTATCTACAGCAGTTGCTATGATTAAACTATGATTTATTATTGCGATCATAAATTACCTTGTACTTTGCCACTTGCCAAAGCACTAACAAGTAATGTCTTGACAGAAGGCATTTTTTCCCTTTTATTTGATACTTTGTGACACCAACCACCAAACCTCATCACACTTGGTAGAAACCAAAGGCTTGATCTTGTAGTTCAGTTGTCCACAATGTTTGGGATCCTCAAATTTCTTTTAGGTTGCAGATACCCAAAGAGATTCATCTGCCTGCCATCACATTCAGTGTACTTTCCAACTGGTTGAAATAAATTTAAAACACTGGCAGAGCTTAACACGAAAATTACATTTTATTCTAACTAAGTCTTTAACATTTAACAAAATTTGAAGCACGGTTACCAAAGAAAAACACGAAAACAGCAAGAGTGCGATTTAAAATTGTGTGGGCTATGTACAGTGCTGTTCTCATTCTGTGAGTTTCAGTAGTTTCAATGTATTTAGAATAGGGTGAGGCGTGCAATGTTACAGGTTTGTGAAGCCCACAGATGTACAATATGCAAATGCAGAATGTGTAACACCTAGGTATACGCCAGTGCTAAAATGTTCAAACAAAATTTTGCTTAATCTGATTCTTTTTGTGTCTTTAGGCCAATTTGCGTCGCAAATTAACTCATGCCATGCAGACCGATCTCAGCCATCTGAGAAGGGAGAACTCCACCCAAGTGTACTTGCCAAAAGATGTCAGCACCCAGACTAGGCATGATAACTCAAGCAATGTACCCAGACCACAGATTTTCTTGGAAGGTCTCCGAGGAGGATCATCTGCTACTACTCGTATGGTCAAAGTGGACTTAACAAGACCAGTAGATGAAACCTAAGTGAAAATGAGAAGCCTGAAGAAATACATATAAAAATCCCAGCATATATCTGAATTAAGTTACAAAAAAAATTTACTGTGTCTGTTGATTCCAGGAACGGTTGACTTATTTCATTTGTCTTATCTGCTAGGGGCTGCTGAATGGAATTAAGTGACAGAAATGATGAGCCTGAAACACACAGATTTTAAAAAGCAATTTACAATCAAGATGTGCCTGAAGACTTTAACTTAAACTAACATTTAAATGTGTAGTGTGGTTCTGGGGTTTTCTTGACGTTTTAATACAATGATTGCTTGCTGAAGCACTATCCTTAAGAGCCATGGCTTTGGTACACGAAAAGCCTAATGTTAGACACGTAGCTTGTATGACATACAGGGCCAATCCTGCAGCTTCTACGGAGGCATAATTCTCATTGGTGTGAAGTAAAACTGATCCCGAGAGAGTCATCCAGATGTCACAGCTCTACCCATAGAGCGTAATAATCAAGAAGGTAAAACCAGCAAGAAGAAATCAGTCTGGGTCCTTTCATGTCCATTCATGCTGCTGTTAATGTCTTTCCATGGGCTTTATGAGCATGGGCTAAGGCAGGGAGCTGAAACCATCTGGGATGGCTCTGGCAGCCATTTGAGGTCTCTAGTAATTTCTATATTCATTGGCTAAAACGTGTGCTCACCAGCACGCAGGAAACAATAAGAACTCGAGGCATGTTTTTAAAAGCACTGTTTCACTTGTGTTTTAAAAAAATACTAAAGCACAACAGGAAAACGTTTTTAGTTCTCTTTCATTGCAGCACTGGAATATGTGCCAGGTCTGATAAACTCAACAGCAGCTATTATTTCTGTTTGTGAAAAGCTGAATCATTTGAGCTTTAAAATCTTCTCAGGCGAAGCAGGGAATACTTTAAAACAGAGATGCTTGTCACAACAACAAAAAGCTCTACCAGTTATTTTCTGCAAAGTATCCTGGTGTACCTGTGTGACTGCATGGGACGTGCTAAGGTTTTTAACTCTCCTTTTGGTCAGGTGTGTCACGGTGCATCGTAGTTTCCTGGGTCATTGTTATACCAGCTTGTGATAAGGAAGCTTGGAGATTCAAGCTGCTAGGAGATATTTCCGTGGCATTGTGCAGGACAACGTTCTCTTTTTGTTTAACTATCCAAGGTATCTGGCTTCACTTTTTAAAGTTAAACATCTGGGACAAATCCACAAGGCATTACCAAAATTAAAAAAGATCAGAAGGGGGGTGCATAAAAAACTTGGATAAATAGTTTGTACTAGCTGATTTTTCTCTTTTGTAAAAAATAATCAGTAGCAGGCAGATGTGCTGCTCCTCAGGTTTTTCAATGCTGAGCTGGCACTGATTTTCAGATTTATTAATAAAGGCATGAGTGCTATTACTTGCAGCCTGTTTAATTCAGAGAAAATCCCTGTTGCCGCTTGATGCAGTACTTTTTGTTCTTACCACGTCCGTATATTTTTGTCATCATTTGCTTTGAACCTTTTACGTTAAAGTTCTCGCCTTGAACCAATAAGCCGGCATTTTAAGAATATATAAACATGTTTATATAAAAGAAAATCGATGAGTGAAAATCCTTTTTATTCTTTTACATTTGTAGAAGCTACGGCAGCGTTGTGAAACACTGGGGATCGCACGAGACACCCCCGGAGAAGCGGCTCCGACGGGCCGCCACGGCCGCGCTGCTCCTCCCGCCCGCCGCCGCCGCCGGGCGCCGCTGTCCCCGCCGGGAGGACACTCTGGGCAAGACGGGCCTCCGACTCGATGGTGAAACGTGTTGGGGGTGTGGTGGTGGAGCGGGGCGCTCTAGGCCGCCGCGCCGCTCTCTATGGTGCGATGGGAGGAGCGGCGGGGCGCGGCGGGCGGCCCCG
>VXAA01000174.1:25538-78580 GCA_013399115.1 Anseranas semipalmata
GGAAGTGTCCTTCCCGCAGGGGGGCCGCGGCGCCGGGCGCGACCACCGCGGGCCGCGGGGGGGGATGTGTGGGAGGGGTGGGCTGCGAGGGCGCCCCCGGGCGAAGCCGTGTCCTCCGGAGCGGGGCCCGGCCGGGGGAGCGGGGGGCCCTGCGCCGGGGAAGGGACGCTTCAAAATCTGAAGAGTTGCGCTCATGTTAGTGCTGTTTTAGTGCTAACAGAACCGCCGCCGGGAAGTATGTTTCTTTACATACGTGTTTGCATCTGTTTTTGCATCTCGTTTGGCTTAAGCAAACTGGGCTGGGTTGATTTCACTCCCTGGCCGTGATGGCCCTGGGTTCCCCCGGCCCCCGCTGCCCAGCACAGTCCTAACTTAGCTTAACAATGGCTTACAGCTTGTAGGTCTCGTCTAAGCATCGTTACTCCAAAAACTAACTGGCTCTGCCTTTTGAAAGCGGTTACTGACGTGGGTGAGATTTTATCTGTAAGGAAGCAGCTAATTTATGTGACTACAGGAGCAGGAGGTATTAACCGTACCTTGCAGTAGGGTTATGCAAGAGGAAACATCGCTGGCTTGAAAGGAAAATGAACCAAAATGTTGGCTGCACTGGATTCGGCAATTCATTCCCATATTGAATGAACAAAGTTATTACAAAACTGCCTGGAGCTTATCTGTTAGCGCGTCTCCTAATCAGCAAAGGAACATAAACTTATCCTAAAGAAATGTAGCTTAATGGGTATACTGGGAACACGATAGATAATGCCCCAAAAGATGCTGCGGAGTGGCCAACACCCACCCATCGGATGCCATACGTAACGAGGAATAATTTACTAATTTGGAAAACGGTTTTGTAGACACAACACACTTGCTGATTTCTCATGTCGCAGGCGATGCTTTCACGCAGAGGAATCCCGTTCGGAGCCTTGCACTGTTTTCTTGGCCAGTGCGGGTGCGGCTTTAGCCATTCTCTGACGCTGAGACAAAGCTGGCGTGGTCTGGCCGCATCCATGCTATGAAACCTCAGGCTTTAGAGGAGGACGGCTGTAGGGAGAGCTGCCTATCGACACCATCCTGGGACAGGCCAGCTCCCGAACTGCGCAGAATAGCGTTGGTCCAGGCCAGAATGTTACAGGAATTGTCACGGTTGTAGGGAGATAGTGGTGGAGAAGATACAGGGGTATGCAGGTGATAGTAGTCCTTGTATGGTTTACTTGAATAGACATAACCTTAGTGTTTTCTACAGTGAATAATTTTTCAGGCCCTTTGTGTGGAGTCACTGTTCCGAGCAAATTTCTCATCTCGTACTAACTTTGGTGGAAAATAAGGCTGAGAGAAATGCTGCCTTATTTATTAAGATCTGCAAGACGGGTTCCCTGCTTTGCTGATACCGAACACTTCCCCCTCTTTGTTTTTCCTAGTCTGCCGACGCACTTTGTGCCAGGCTGCAGTGTGGTACTTGGAGAGGACGGGCTGCCGCTTCAGGGCAAGCACGTACTGTCAGCTTAAGGGTAGGAAAGCACAGGAAGACTTTACTAGACAAATATTAGTCTGTGCTTAGTTTTTCTAGAACAAAAGATTATTATTAGGGTAAGAGGACATCTTTTTGTCAAACATCTGGAGTTTCTACACGGTCTTTTTTGAGAAGGGACTTTAAGATTTATCTCAGATTTTCTATATGAAACATTTCACTATGCTGAAGTTATTGTCCACTGCTGCAGTGGTCTTTGGTACAGTTCTACAGCTGGAGAACACCCCATTTCAGTTCTTTAATTCAAGTGAAGGGCACGCTGAGTTGTCATCTTTGTTTCCTTTCAGAAAATGTCAGCTTACCGTTCAAGTTGTACTGCCTCACCGTGATGACCCTAGTTGCTGCGACGTACACGGTAGCGTTGCGGTACACGAGGACAGTGGAGACAGAACTCTACTTTTCAACTACAGCTGTGTGCATCACCGAAGTCATCAAGTTATTCTTGAGTGTGGGCATCTTGGCTAAGTAAGTACAGGAATGCTCAGCAGCGTTTTGAAAATGAATCCCTACTTCTAACCTCATGCTCTTGAAGTTAGAAGTTTGGTTACTGAAGCGCAGATGCCTCCGAGTGCACGGCTGGGCAGCCAGGCTGCCGAGGAGTTGTTTTAGCGTGGGTTAGAGCTTGCAAGTCCCCAGCTGAAACTACTTTGTAAGCAGCACAATATTCAGGTGTGTCCTTTCTGCATATTTTCTGTATTCATATGCTTTGGGATAGGCTCAAAATGTCAGCATGGATTATCTGCAACGTTTTCGGTCTTTTAGAATATTGGTGTGGGTGAAAGGCTGACTGAGCCGTGGTCTGCTGAGTTATATAAAATTGCAGTGTTCCTACTCATAAATTTTCCCAAGCAATGTTACGGAAAGACATTTTGCTGTTTCCATTAACCCAGGGAGTCAAAGCTAGAGCACTGTGGTAACCATGAGTGTTTCTGCAATCCCACATTGCCACCAAGGACTGGAAGTCAAATCCACGTGTGAGCGTCTGAAGAAATAGGGAGGCCATCGGCCTTACCTCTGGTATCCCTGTGTTACGTCCTTCCTTGGAAGGATCTTTGTACTCTGGATTCTTCCAAAGCCCAGTTCTTTGTGTTGTGGTGGAATTTGTTCTTTTAGGGTCTCTGTGTATCTCTGTGGCTTTTTATACATCAGAAGGCCGTCTGTTTTGTGCTAGAGGATCATGAAGTCACATGGTGTGCCTCTTTTTTTTTTTTTATCAGATCTTTTCTTCCTAACATCGAAATGGTGTTTTAGTTGCTTTAGAAATGAGCCAATACTTGAATTTGTAAGGCCCCTGCGGCAAGCAGCCTTTTGTTTAGCCTTTCATTAAAGACAGCGCGTTAGAAAAGGCAGATGTGGCTGGTGGCAGATTCCTGTTTCCTTACGCACTGTAATATTGTGTTTCATTAAAAGCGCGAAGGGTCTTTTCTGACTGAAATAATTCAAAAGGCAGGTACTTTTTGTCTCAGAAGTCTCTTACATTTTTAGAACAGCCCTGCACTGCCAAAAATCCGTGTAGCCTGCCATCTGGCCCTTGCCAGTAGCCAGCAGCGGATGCTTAGAGGAGAAGTTTAAGCAAGAGGGCAGGCGCAGGCTGCGCCTTCCTCGGCTGGTGGCTGATGCTCGTGGGTTTCCCAGCCTGGAGGCTGATCCTGCCCCTGCAAGACTGCCCAGCTTCTTTTTGAACTGTTAGTCCCTATCGTGCCTGTGAAATGAGTTCTGCAATATAATTACACAGTATATGGAAAAAGTGCTTCTTTTATAAACACTTTACCAGGCAATTTCATTGCATTCTGTCATTGTGTGTTGAAAGACATCATGAATAACCTTTCCTTCTTCCTATTTACCACTTCTGTTTTCACATCTCTGCAGATTTGTATTTTTTTTTTTCACCACTCATTTCTTTTCTAAGCCAGGAGTCCTAGTCTAATCTTTCTGTGCTCGTCCTAGTGCCCTTCTCGCCAGCTTTTATTACATCCCTTGTGAAACAGATCCAGAGCTGCATGCAGCGTTCAAGGTGTGAACACGCTGTGGCATTATGCCACAGGGGTAAAGGTGCAGAAAGCACCTGGCTTGGTGTCAGTTCCTTTCCTAGGAATCCCTGACACGCTGCTCTTTTCTCTGAAAAGAAAAAAAAAACAGCTGGAAAGCTGTTCACATCTTTTTCCCAAGCACCAGTAACTAGTTTAGAGAGTGTTGCTCTCTTTTGGGGTTGTCATCTGCTATGGTTATTTCTCCCTTTTTGACAATTGAGTTTTGTTTCCCATTTAAAATGGGATTCATCTTACTTGCTGAGCTTTTTGAAGGTTAAAATATCAATTCTGACCTGGTCAGCTTTCAAAATACTTCAGGAGGTTTTTTCTCCTTAGTTGAGAGAGAGAAAACGGTCACCACCGGACAGCATTCATCAGGCCTTGCTCACCTCTTTGTGGCAGGGTGTCTCACGTGCTGCTGGGTCTGGCTGCCATCCTTCGCTGTCTAGATAACCGAGCTGTTTCTCAGGTGGCAAAGGACCTGGTGAATCCTGTTTGGTGTCGTGAGAGGCTCTTCAGCAACTACTGAGAGTTTTCTTTTGGATACCACCTATAATTTAGTATAATCAGCAAATTTTGCCAATGTCCTCGTAATCTCCCATTTTAGTTCACTTATGAATGTGCTGAACAGTGTGAGTTCCAGCATAGTTCCCCGCAGTGGCTGCTTGATGGCTTCCTCTTTTAGAGTCCTAACCCATTGGTCTCGCCCAAGGCACGGTGCCTTTGTACCTTAATAGCCAGTTAAAAGATAAAACACAATCACTTTGTGCCCTATGGTTGGACACATTTCGCTACCCTTTCTTTTTGAAACAGCCGGTGCTGATTACCACATTATACAGGATACTGAGGTATGACTCTCACCTTGTTCCGGCTGTGGCATTTGTTTTCTTGCGCATTCTTGCACTACGCCTTCATTCTGTTTACTCTTTGGGTTTCTCCTGCAAAGCATATTGAATGAACGAATGCCAAAAGATTGTCTTTCGAAAAGGAAGGTTATGATAGTTTAAGCTGTATAATTATTTACTCGACTGTACTGTTATGGGAAAAGACTCAACTTCTCATATTTATCTGAAGTGCCGTTTGCCATTTGGCAATTACGACGTCTGGCTTCTTAGATGGTACATAATTTCTTAGCAATGGATAAAGAAAAGCTCATTTGCAAACCCTAGTTTTAACTTTGGCTTTTTTAACAAATGAATATTTCTGTTGCAGAACTGATTCCTGTTAGTATCTGTCAACTATTCAGACCAATGTAGAAAACAGAATACGTTTTTTTAAGTCAAATGTAGATAAATGTGAAGAATGCTGAATTCAAGCTAACTCATTTTTTATTTTCTTATTTATTTTGCAGTGTATGTCTTTGGACAGCTTATTTTGCATTATAAGCTATACACAGAGAAGATTTTTTTTTTAATTCTTTTTTGTGTAGATTTAAATCTCTTTCCATATGACCTTTGTACTGAATTCAACTTTCAGTTAGAGATTCTTGGCAGGTACATGCTTCAGAAAGCAAACCCACCCCAAAGATGAACTATAATGTAGTACCTCTTCTTCTTCTCAAAAACTTAAGTGAAAATGGTGCTTACCGGACATCTGTTATTCTTAATTGCTGAAACTCCATGCCAGAAGTCAAAGTGAACAGAAACAGCTATTACTGCTGTGATTTTACTTTGAACATGCGATCAGCTAATTCACTGAGCGTGTTTCAGAACAGGAGCAGGTATAGTCTAAATATACTCGTTCAACAGCCTACCTTAGTATTGACAAATACTATATGTATTCGTCCATTACTATATGATATTTTCTGACTTCTTAGTCTCACCGAGTAGAACTATATGTATATGTGCTAATCATATTTTATTTACAACTAGACATACGGAATAGCAGCACTTTAATCCAGCTGTACTTGGGTTATTACCAGGGGCTCTGAGTTTTCCTCTACATCTTATCTTCCAGTGCCAGGCAATAACAATAAATTCATTGGAGAATAAACTGGCAATTTTGCCCGTAATGTCAGTGACTCATAATAAATACTTCACGCAGTTCCGTACCTAGTGCAATGAGCCATGGTGCACTGGCATGAGCTCTTCCCCCTCCTTGTACTACAAACTTTAAGTGCTGCCTGTCTGTACGTTTTTGTATCAGTGGTTGTCCCCTGTGCCAGACACGTCTTGCGAAAGACAGCCGTGTGACATGCTCGGTGTCAGCGAGTCTGTCCCAAGCAGTTTCCCTGTAAGTTAGCAAAGAGCTTTGCAAGTGACCTCGCTTGTACTGTGGGAGTGCAGGAAACCAGGCTCACCTCTCTTTGGAAACCGTACAGCCCCAACACTGCTTTTTGCGGCTGCTCCATTATGGGAAAATGACAAATATCCTTGGTGCCTGGCAGGCAAGGCAAGGGAGGAGAGAAACTTAGACGGAAGGATTATCGGAGGATAGAGCTCGTAAAGCTTTGACGAAGCAAATTTTAAGAACCTGGAGCACGGAGTCAGGGCTTCATCAAGAACGGAGAATATACAGGAATGAGGTGGTTGATGAAGGAGCCTGGGACGCAGAGAGATTGCTAATTTTGCACAGTAGGAGTTGGGGGCAGGTAGATGATGTACATTTGCAGGAAGAAAGAATTTGGGATGGGGGTGAAATGTGGGGAGTTGAGCTCCTGGGGCGCTGAGGAAGATGTGAGCCATTTGTTTGTATGCATGTGTAAGGGAAGCAAAAGGAGTGTTAAATTTAAGAGCAATACAAGGATGCAAGTCGAGAGCATAGTTGGGAGGGGACAGGAGTGATTTTGGATGTTGGTATTTGTCCATGGCCAATGAGAGGAGAATGGAAAGGGGGAACATGGTACTTGGGGAGAGCTGGGAAGGGAATTGGAAGACCTGAGTCTTCCAGGGAAGCAAGAAAAGTCATACTGGTGTGTGAATAACAAGGCAGAACTAGTGATGCAGAGGTCAGCTTTCAATAAGCGGAGGAACAAGCCTTGGAAGGGGGCAGCAGCGGGAAGTGACACGTTCTTCCCCGCTGCCGGCTCTCTCGCACGCTGTTGTTGCACGAAGGAGACTTGTGAAGATGTGAGGCGATGGGAGCCACCACGCACCCTGCCCAGCCACGTCGCGTGTCCTGGTGCAGATCCAGCCTTGGCACAGCGAGAAGGGGAGCCCAGGGCTGGCTGAGGAACGGGAGGTGCTTCAGAGTTAGCAGAGTGCAGGGGTACAGTCTTTTTCTGGCTGTACTGTGAGGTCTGTTTTAAAGTGGATCTGGAAAATCGGAGACATTTGACATCGCACACAAAAGGGGGGACACGCTTCTGACCCACTGCCTGTACACTTCGACACTTATTCCACTGTTTACAGCGTTCATTGTTGTTTAGGTTGTTGCACATTAATGCTTTTAGCCTCCTGATTCCAGAACGTCATCTTCACATTTGGGGGTTTCTACTTGTTGCTAACCTCACTGATTTTTCCCACTAATTTGCTCCTTTAATGAGCAGAAGGTAAACTGATTGTTAAGAACAAATTTTCAGCCTTCCCAACAGATTTGTTGATTTGATTTCTGTTTTCAAATATCAGCTTAGGATGGTCCCCACTTATATTATTGCTTTATTTTGCAGAGAATCTGGAAGTCTGGCAAGGTTAATAACATCTTTAAAAGAGAACGTATTTGGAACTCCCAAGGAATTGCTAAAATTAAGTGTTCCATCTTTGGTGTATGCTCTCCAAAACAACATGGCTTTTGTGGCTCTTAGCAACTTGGATGCAGCAGTCTACCAGGTAATGCACATTTTTGTAAGTAACCGATGTGTAAATACAGTTCTCTGTACAGTTTCATGAGGTGTGCATGTTAGCTACCTGTCTGCCCAGTGCACAGTACTCCATTCAGCCTTAGTGTTAAAAGCCAAATGATGCTTTGTTATGTTCAGAGCACACTCTGCTGTAGTGTTTTTCTGAGCTAACCCACTCGTTACTAGTCATTTCCAGGTCACGTTGTTGTCATTGGAAATGGTACAAAACCACAAGGATCTGTAGGGAATCAACAAATATAAAATGTTATTTTTCATTCTGTAGTTGAACTTTCTATTTTCTTGTTTTGGAGGAGTTTGTAAAACCACATATTGTATGCTATATCCCTGTCTTTAGGTGACATACCAGTTGAAGATCCCTTGTACAGCTTTGTGTACAATCCTAATGCTAAACCGTACCCTTAGTAAACTGCAGTGGTTCTCTGTCTTCATGCTGTGTGGTGGTGTTACGCTTGTTCAGTGGAAGCCTGCTCAGGCTACCAAAGTACAGGTAAGAGTTTACATTTCGCCATTTCATGGAGAATAAACTGCCTTGGACTTTGTGTTTCACTTTACAGCATCTTGGAATTAAGGTAACATGTCTTACCTTCCACCCAGCTGTATCCATTTCCTATTTCCAGCCACCTCATCTACAACATAAACACTGGTTTGATCATTTATTTTCAAATTTGTTGTATACCAGTTCAGACAGGCTTGCGGTATTGCTCCAGTCTCGCTTGTTGGAAAGGCAAGTGATTGCTACAATTAGTATAAATTACTGTAGTGGTCATAATTGGTCTAATGGCAATGCACCATCATAGGAGTATCTGAGTAATATATTGTTTCCAGCAGTTGGCCCTGGCAGCATTGTAATTGTTGGAGCAGAGCACTTGGAATCGAACCCCTTGTGGAATTAGGAGTGAAACTCCAATGCCTTATGTGTGTGGGTATGTGATTTAAACACACCCTTCAGAGACATTGACCTAATCCCCTTCAACAAGTGTCTTCTGTTCCTTAGGTCTTAGTTGCTGGTCATCAGCGTTAGTGGGAAGGGCAGTGCATGCAGTTGTAAAGTCCAGACAGAGCCAAGTAACTGTGCCTCTGAGCACCGCAAGGGTTGTAAAAGCACACATGGAAAATGGAACACCATGGTTAACTTGTCGCGACTACACCGCGCTAATCTGGAGGGCGACTCTAGCTAATCAAATACATTTTGTACTGTAATGAAATACTAACAGTTTTGGCGTACTTAATGAAATAGCTCTGGAATGGATTATTGTGAATTACTGAAGTGCCCTTTTTATCCTTTTTAAAATAATGGTTGATGTTGCAGGTGGAGCAGAATCCATGGCTGGGGTTTGGAGCGATTGCTGTTGCTGTATTATGTTCAGGATTTGCCGGTAAAGTATTATTTCCATATGCAGTTCACATCAAAATGACTGGATATTTCATGATACTTAAAACAGAATGTTGCATACATTCCCTGTTACATACATTCTACATTGATAGGACACCTGGGAATGGCATCATTACATTACATACGTTTTACATTGATAGGACGCATGGGAATGGCACAAAGCTGCACCGGGGGGGTTCAGACTGGACATTAGGAAAGATTTTGTTACCGTGAGGGTGGTCAAACACTGGAACAGACTTCCTAGCAAGGTGGTTGATGCCCTGTGCCTGTCAGTGTTCAAGAGGCATTTGGACAATGCCCTCATTAATGTGCTGCAACTTTTGGTTAGCCCTGAAGTGGTCAGGCAGGTGGACTCGATGGTCTGTGTAGGTCCCTGCCCACTGAACTATTCTGTTTGATTCTATTCTATTCATTGGCTATCTTTGTTGTCTTTAAGATAAATAAGGACTTTATCCCCTCTGCCTGTAATTACTTTATACTTGCAGTAATTATAAACCGGATTCATGACGTGATTACTCCAGTTGTAAAAACAAATAGCTAGGAGCACATACTTTTGGTTTTATGTGATGCAACTCAGAAGGCTGGTTTGCAAGTGGAAGAGCCTTTCAAATGCTTCGAATAATATGAAGGGAGCCTCTATAGTGACTCAGTCAGTACAACTAATTAATGTACTTCAATTTTATAAAGTTGGTTTTACAGTGAATAGCTCTGTTATGGTGGTCAAATGAAAAACTTGCATTTTTTTTTTTAGAAGGGGAACTGAGCTTCTCACTTAATTCTTGTGGTAGCTCAGCCCCAAAATACACATTGCCATAGTCTTAGGTAGTAAATCTAACTGAGATGCAGAGGGAGCATGAGTAAGGCAGACAGGAAGATGAGTAGCAGGAAGCCTAGATAAACTGCGTGATGCTTTTGTGATGTCATGTTACTTTATTTTCAAACAGCATTTCCTCTCAGAATAGGTTTTCCTCTGGCTGCTGTAGGAGGAGACCAGAATTTGCGGACAAATGAGCTGGTGCTAAGAAATAAGGAAATGCAATTACTACTTTATTTGAAATTTGGCTTAGAAGGGGCATATTTTCCTGGCTGTAAATTGTATTCTTCCCTTTCCATCTGTAAGAAAAGAAGGTGTTATCACCCACCTCTGGTGCCATACAATCATGCAAGAATAATCTTGTGCTGCACATACATGCTTGTTACTCATGGAAACCATTCTAGCTAGCAGGGAGGAAAAGGAGGAGGGCTTGGTTCTTGTGCCGTGGCTTTTCCCTGAAGTGCACATTTTGAATTAGAAATAGTAAATAAGACTTCGTAGCTCTCAAACAACTTTTTGTGGAAGGTTCAAAATTTACTAATTTCCATAGATGCTCCCAAGCCATGAGACAAAATACAGCATTCACAGGGAAGCCTTCAGAGCCTCCTAATGCTCTCTAGGTTTCTGTGATGATGTGGGTGGATAGCTGTGCCTCTGCAAATTCACACCTTCTGAAGGGCTGGTGAGGGCTGCTCTAGAGGATATAGAGACACACACGGCTTTCTTCTCCAGCAAAAGGATTGCAGTTTGGGTGTTGTCCTCACTGACAGCTGTAGCTTTGAGGCAGCTGGGATGACAGAGGATTTCATCCACGCAGCTCCTTGTGCCCTTGGGGCTTTACATGTTGAAAACAGAAGTCCTATTCAGACTCCTTTCCTCTTCTTCCTTCCCCCACCCACAACACAAGTAAGTTATTTTTGGCATTAAACCTTCAGTTTCTGGACTGACCATGTTAAATGTTTTATATTATTCCAGCAAAGTCCAAAAAGTTATGTGTTTTTGTCCCTCTGAGATGGAAAAAAGTTTTCTTCAAGCTCCTGATCCTGTGATAGTTTCCAAGCATTTGGGGACACAACAATGCTTATAAAAGTGTTTTAGACGAACACATAATGACAGATCCCTTGTGACTTGAAACATTACTAAAGAATAATTTCTCCTAAACAGCACCCATTCTTTCCTACATCTTGCCTAGCGTAGTGGTTTTTATGCATTTTCAGAACTCTGACAGCATCATTTCATTGTTTTCTTCATTTATAAATAGTTTACAAATATGGTTCATGCTCAGCCAAATTTCTGGTAAATTGATTATATCTGGTTGTGCTCTGTGGGTCTTCTCAGTGGGCAGAAAACTCAAGATAGACTATTGTGGGTTCCTTTAAGCACTACAGTCATTAACAAGACTCGTTTTTTGTTTATATTGTTGTTTAAACTTTAAAATATTTTTCATATAAAACAGTATCGTATTCCCTTGTTTGTTTTTATTATTTAAACATCAAATATAAATCTCTTCTCTAGGTAATTTATTCACCATACATACTCACTATACTGTATTAAATTGTAAATTTCATTTTTCATGAGTAAAAGAGTAGCAAGACTTTCCTTGAGGCTAACTCAGCCATTTCAGGAGGACAAGAGTATGTCTAGGGCATCTAACTCATAGGTCTTTTCCCTGTGCTTTGTCACTTCCATATACTTTTCTCCTATCTTATGAAGGATCTTGGGCAACATTAATGAGCAATAAACATTTAACATTTCCTCGCACCAGGAAGTCATACGAGCAGCTGAGAAGATCTCCAAGTCCTGCAAATTGTCTGTGTTTTGAACCGCAGAGGAAACTCCAGATATGAGCAGAGTCCTGGGAGCAATAGTTAGAGGCAGCTAGCGATGGCCTTTCAAATGGAGGCCTTTTAGTCTGACATACACCTCCTGAGCAATGAAAAAGTAGATGTGCAATTTCAGTAATGCAGAATGTAAAGGTAAATAATGCCTATCAGCGTGGCACAGTGAAAAAGAGCTTCAGATTAGCATGAATTCCATTTCCTCAAAAACAGTCTGTAGTTTCAATTAGCAGAAAGCATAGGTTTTGGTTTGCTTTTGTAATCTTTGAAGCTGTGGTTTCAGAACATGTCTGCACTCTGAACTCAGGGTTTCCAAAGGAATTCTCAGTCTCTGTACTGAGGTATACTGAGGTAATGTAGTTCCCCTTTTGTGGGTGGCTGGGTTTTTTGTCGCTGTTTTTTTTCTTTTTTTTTTCCTTTGTGTGTGTGTGTGGTGGTGTTTTTTGTTTTTTTTCCCCACTGCTAACTATCCTGATGGAGGAACAAATCATTCTACACCATACTGAAATACATAAATACTGTCCTGGGGATAAAATACCAGGTGCCAAGGTAAAATGCTTTTTTTCTGGTGTAAATCGTACAGGAGAAACTGTGTTGGTATCAGAAGCCTGGCAAATCTAAACAGAAATGAGGAACAGATTTAACAATGAAGCTCATCAACAACTGAAACTATTGTAAAGAGAAAAAGAATCTATTGCTGATGTTATGTATGGATTAAAATGATCCTGCCCTGGATCATTACATTAGCAGGACATGTTGTTGGGACTTCTGCATTGGGAACTTATATGAAATGTAACATTCTGTAAGATGAGATGATTCCAGCAGTCTTGTCTGGCTTTAAAACACCATGAACTGTGAATCACTAAGGTTCGTTCATCTTCATTCATCTTACTGAAACCTTTTTTTTTTTTTTTTTTTAGGAGTTTATTTTGAGAAGGTATTAAAGAGTTCAGATACATCCTTGTGGGTGCGGAATATTCAGATGTACTTATCGGGGATTGTGGTGACTTTATTTGGTGTGTACATGTCAGAGGGAGCCCAAGTTCTTGAGAAAGGGTTTTTCTATGGCTATACATACTACGTCTGGTTTGTCATCTGTAAGTATCTTGTGGTTTTACGGTCTTGTTGCATTGTTTTGCTTTTTTTAACCTTTGGTATAACTGATTGTATGAACCTACAAATACAGCCTGACCCACTGTTTCTTACTGCATTTTGAGGGATTTTTTTAAAAACACTGTCTTGTTGAAAATTATTCACTCGTTCAATTTAAAGTTGTGCTGAAAGAGTAGTCTAAATAACTGAGCAGCGAGTAGAGCATCTTTAAATGAGTCGTATCTGATCTACTAGGTGCCATTGTAGACGTGCCATTTTGATACATGTTGTGTTAAATCACCAATTAGGATGATGTAGCCCAAACACGGAGTGGAGTAAAATGTATCGCTTTAACCTCCTGCACCTTTACTGATAGAAACACGTTATCTGCTTTCCAGTTCTCGCCAGCGTAGGTGGCCTCTACACTTCCATTGTTGTTAAGTACACGGATAACATTATGAAAGGCTTCTCTGCGGCAGCAGCCATTGTTCTTTCTACTGTGGCATCGGTCATCCTCTTTGGTCTCCAGATAAGTAAGTGCCATTTGATTTGACAATGTATGCAGGTTTCCTTCCTTGTTAGCAGACTGTGCACCGTTCATACCAAGGCAATCATTTGTGCCTCCTTTGAATTTTTCTGTTTTTAACTTAGCCTTCTCCAGGACTGCTATGCACTAATGTATAATCTAGGTTGTGTTCCATAAAGTACCTGATGATCCTCTGCTTTCAGAGGCGTTCATGCCTTGTTCATTCAGAGGCATCCTATAACTTCACATGAAAGATTCCTTCCCGTTTAACAGCTTACTGATTTATACAGCTTTGTTCATGAATCACTTTCTAATGCAGTTTAGTATGCAAGTTGATAGAGCTGTTTATCTGAGAGAGCTGTTGGTAAACTATCATTTCTTGCTGGTTTTAGTACAGCCAGTGCCAAATTAATTCCTTGGCTATTTCTGCAAGAGCTCTACCACATCCTGTTAAGTTATACCTGCTACCTTCCCATTTGCTGTGCCCAGCAACGCATGACAGCACATCAAACAGTGACTGGGGTGAATACTTCAGATAGCAAGTAGCTTTGGGTTGTCCTACAACCACAGCGGATTTTCTCCCTGATCAGTCACATGTCTGATAACATATTTAATAACTCCTGCTCAGTCCTTCACTATATGTTTTTTTGATTTTCCTACCATAATCATAACCTAGAGTTGGTATGGTATAATGGTGGAAAAACTAGGGTTCTGATTTGGTGTAGTGAGGTGAAACTTAACAAAGGTTTGCGTAAGAAGAAAACCATCAGTAACTGAAAAAAAGTACCTTAAATCTAGTGATGAAAACCAGCTAGTTTTAAAAACTCACCTGGGCTGAATATTTTCCTGCTGTTTGACACAAATCAAACCTGGACTGCTGACCTTTCTGTGAAAGCTTCATTAATAGTATTTCTCAAGTCTGTCTAGATTTGAAAAGGCAAACAAAATGTGTTACCACAGGCTACATTATCACATCCACTGTGTCTTTACCTTGTTTCCTGAAACATAAGCCTGTCAGAGGACATCTGGAACCGCAGAAGGTGTTTTACAATTGATTTTGTGACCATCACCACATTCTTGCTGATATGAAACTAACTGAAATGCTGTGGGGATTGTACATACTCAGGAGTTTTCAGTGACAGAGTATGATTTTAGATTCTGTGAATTATGAACAGCTTGTTGTCCTGTTTAGTTTTGAGTAACTTTAAGACTGTCATTCAGACATCGTCATAATTTATATAACTTAGTCTTCTGAAGGTTTCTTCTTATACAGAGGTGTTTATTTAAACTGTTTTGTCTCCTTTCAGCTGTTACATTTTCCCTGGGAGCTCTCCTGGTGTGTATTTCTATTTACCTCTATGGATTACCTCGGCAAGACACCACAAAAATCCAGCCAGCAGAGACAAAGAACTCAAAAGAGAGACTTGTTACTGTGTGACATTGTCCTTAAAAATGGACAGACAGACAAAAGAAAAAATGGACTTTAGAAACATAAAAACTGCATTTTTTTTAAATTAGCCTTAGCTAGTTGTGAAACGGTTTATGTGGGATAGACTGGAAGCAGAAGTTCTTTCTTTTTTACATGTGAAGTTACCAGTGGTTGCTGCTGAGGCTCTGTTACTGCCAGGAGCTGGATGGGTATTTCATTGAAGGCATTCTTCATTTGTCTTGGACAATGAAGAGTCCCATTTACAAGGAAAGGAGAATGAAGGAACTGAACACTCAATTGTATATAATGTATATAATGGAGGGAAATTGGTTCTTACTGTGTATTTGATAAACTGTCTTGCCCTTTGAGGGCAGAAGTGCCCCAAAGCTTCAAAAAAATCTATTAAAAAGAACAATTACTGCCAGCATTTTCTCTTAAACCACTTGGTGATCGCAGTTTGATTAACCACAGGAAAAGTTCCTCTTCTAGGTAGTATGTATCAGATGAACAGAGTACTTTGCTAGTGTGCGTGTGATGATTTAGTAGTATTTTTTTCCTCTATGCAGTCAAGTCTCACGTGTCCTGCCACACCTCCACCAGTAATAAGCATGCGTCAAGCATCATTTACCTAGAAGTGATTAGAAGTAGCACTTGCTGTTTGGGTTAAAAATTCATAATGAGAAACTAGTGTTTCTATGAAGTTGTAGATTCTTTTCTTTCACTTTTCATTTTTTTTTCCCTACTGGCTGTAGCTGGTAGAGAGATGTTCTATTCTTTTGCATGTTCTGTCAAACAAATCCCATTTGTACAGGGGGAGACTGGCATGTGTTCTTGTATCTCCAGCTTAGTGTGAATAAGCCAAATCAAAGTGTTGGACCAGAAGATTTTTATCTGTTCACTTTTTTTCTAAACCTTTTTATGTATAACAAAGTGATGCTTGAAAGCAGTTCCTGTAATGCATGTTAGGCTTTGATTTAATTAGTGCCAACTGTATAATTCCAACCCCCCCCCCTCTGAGGCATCATTGAGTTCAACCCTTCCAGAAAATGCAACTGCATTTAGGGAAAACTGACTTTGGGGCACTAGTTTAAATCCAAAGTGGAGTCAAAAATCTGACTAGATATATATCTTGTTTAAATTCCTTCAGACCTGAGCTAACTAGCTGGGTTTTACTTCAAAGTGGGGCATGTTAAACACAGCAGTAGCAAAATGCTTAAATTCTGTTCCAGTGGGAGAGGATGTGTTATATTTACAAAGGTAAATACACACTAGTATCTTAACTACACTACTACTACTGTCTGGGAGAAAGTAATTCTGAGAACTGTGGCATCCCCCAAATGGTTGTGCCACATGCTCTTCTGCAATACAAACCTTCAAGAGCAGAGTTTCCATACTGCATGAACAATGACTCACAGGAGAGTATTTATATTTGCTTGAAAAAATACCCTTTTACTAAGAGATTTGACTTTACATTGCATACAGCCTCGTTACATCCGAGTTACAGGTGTAATGCCAAGAAGTTTCATTCCATTGGCTAGAACAGAGCGTGCAGCTTGGAAGAGACAGAGCCTTGCCTGGAAAACAAGAATATCGGTCAGCTAAGGGTATCGCTGCAGAACAGGATGTAGCAGTTACGAGCAGCCTGTTAAAGGTCAGAACACTGTGTGCATCCTCTGTCCCCGCACAGGGCCTTGAGGTTCTGATGCACACATGATCTGAGCGCTAACACCGGCACTGGCAGAATTCACACCAGCAGTCGATAGCCATTCCGGTGTCAAAGGGACACTTTTTTTTGTCAGCAAAGGTAAGCTGGGAAGGGGTGTCCAGCTCAGTCTAATCATGACAACGTAAACACCACAACAAAAGAAAACCCACAACCTCATGGCAGAGTGACCAGAGGGGATGCCCCACAAAAGAGCTAGCGCCTACTAAACTACAAAGTGAAAACCTTTCATGCAACGCGATGACAGCACAGGCTGCTACAGGCCAAGAATGCTGCTGAAATCCCTCCTCTCACTAGGCGTGGATTAGAGGCTGTCAGGCAACTCTAGGCTCCTCTGAAAATTTCGCTCTTCCCTGTCAGTGTCTGCCTAGCTGTTCTGCAACTTGGTGTTTGGAAAGGGCTTGTTCCAAAACCTTGCTCCAAAAAAACAGCTCTTGAAAACTATCACTTTAAGATAGTTANTAGAGTATGGTATAGGTGATTTTAGGCTCAGTTAATTTTTTTTTTTTTTTTTTACACAGGATAAGGAACTGAGATTTTTCTTGTAGCTTGAACTGTCTTAGTTTTCTACAAGAATGCATGGAACCATCTTCAGAGGCAGGAATACCTACAGCAACGAAGCTCAACTACAGCCTGGAGTGTCATCAAGCCCACAGTAATGCCCCCCACACACCACAGCTCTATATTTAGATGTGACTTCCTACCAAAATCAGATAGGTAACTGCTTTTGAAATAGATAAAAGAGAAAATGAAGCCAGTGTAACTATTATAGCATTTATGGAGCAGTTAAGGGGTCAAACATTGCCTGGGAGATGAGTAGAAAATAATTTGCATCTATTTGGAACTGTACATCAACAGTTGTCAGCCTCACTGCTTTAGTTAGAATGGCAATATAGACAACTCGGGATATGTAGGTGGCAAGAGGGAGGACAGAAATTCAGTTATCTCCTAATTCTGTCTTCCCATATAACCACTAAAGGAAAACTGTCAGAAATTAACCAGCAAGCTAAAGATTTAAATATTTACTTTAAAAGTTCAGAAGGAAAGATGATGAGAAGAAAGGGGGTTTGTTTTGGTTTGGAGCAGTTTTCCTTATGGCGTGTTCTGTTCCAGGAGGATCAGGCAGAGCAGCCCTTTCCAGAAGGCACAGCCACAAACAGCAACTCCTGCCCTCCCGGAGCAGTGTCACCCTGTGGGACAGCCTGCCTGCAGGTGCACACTCTGCCAAGTGGCTACACAGCTGGGCAAAGCCCTGATGGGTCAGTCCTCCAGATGCCCTACGCAGGCTCCTGCCACGTAACAACACTGTGCCATACCTGGGCTAGCTCAGGTGCGCTGCCTTTCACAGGGAGAGTTTTATGTGCCACAGCTGCAAGATGGCTGAAATGGAAAACATGGTGAGAAGGAGCAAATCTCTCTACGAGAGCAGTGCTACAGGCTACAGAAAGCAGCAGAACTGGAAAAGCCACAACTGCGGCGTGCCATCGAGTGTTACTTCCTACAGCCTGTTTCACCGTGGCTGAGGGAGGTCACTGTTTTCTGGAGCCTACATGTTGTCAGGGCACGCCATCAACAACTTCGTGCTTGTAAAAATATCAACCTTCCCCCCACCCCTCAACAAAACAGATCTGAAAAGATCCTTGAGAGCCACGTAGCCTGCCCTGTCATTGCCAAGGTGCATGATTCCTTACACAATTTTTTCTAACTTGTTAAAGCCTTCTCCATGCACAGACTCTACAGCTTTCTCCAGCAAGTCTACTCCAGTGTTTCACTGTCAAATCACACAGGTCCCCCATGGGGGCTGCATACCCAGTATGACTTATGTCCTTACTGGAGAAGGATGCCACTATCAGCAGTCACCTTACCAAAGTGTGAGGAGGTAGCTGACTATGTGCTTGGGTTGCAGATCCTGAGAAGATCTATACAGGACCTCATCATACCTGTGAAGAAAAAAAATAATTGCTTGGTGTTAAAGTGGTCAAGTGTACCCAGATGTAAGGCTCATCAGACTTGCTTAAATCAGAACAAACACAACTGCAGAATCAACAGAAATAGTCTTCTGAACCAGACCTAAGCCATGTAATTAACACACAATTGATTATTTCTTCCTCATTCACTTCTTGTTGGAAAGAGATTGCTTCTGCTCCTCATGCAAACGCTGTAGATTGCAGGGCTCAGAGAGGCATGCTAAAGCAAAGAGAACACAAAAGCTATATTTGCTCCTGGAACATTATGTCTAGTTTTACATTTCATCAGTAATTGTAAGTTCCTAGGAGCAAAAAACATGTATTAAATAACCAAGGCAGTCAAAATAGTCCCTCAGATGCTGCCTTTAATAAACACAGCTCAGAATTTTAAGTAGCTAAAGGGAATTTTGTAACATTGGAAAAGACAAAAACAAAGTGGGTTCACATAATCCTGGAATAAAATAGACTTATGTAAGATCGTATTCAGCTGGAAAATAGGCAGATTCGTGGAGATCCATGGTTTTATTTCATGTGTTCTGCTGTCTACTTGTGCCTCTTTTTCACAACCTGTAAGAAGTTACCCACACCTCTGAGACTGAACAGATTTCAAAGTGGGGAGGGGACTTCCTGGTCTTTGCTTAGCTTTCAAGCCCATCCCCACCATCATGCCCACGCATTCCCTGGGCTCTTTGTCCTTTAACAGCAAGTTGTAGGGGAACTGTGGAGCGAGCTCTAATAGTGAAGGCTCACGTAAGAGCACTAGCACCAGGGAGCGAGTGCTGCCCTTTCCCTTGGTGGGTAAGTTAGAAAAACATCTCTTCATGTGTGCGTTTGGAAGCTCACCTTGGCCAGCGTGCCCCAGGTGGCCACTGGTCGAACGGGGAAGGTTGCTGCCTTTATACCCTTTGTGACAGACATGAGACAAAATCAGGGGAACCTGTGCACTGTCACAGGAACAACTTAAGCTACCAGCAGCTATTGGCCCCTCGGAGACAGCGACAAAGGTCTACCAAAATTACTGTTAATTTAACGAAACTACCAAATAGCCATTGATAAAGCTTCCTGAAGCAACAACAGTTGGTATCAAATAAAGAGCCCTTCTTCCGATACCAACTTTGTTGCTTCATGAAGACGATATTTCAGTGTTGGCCTATCACAACTTGTTTGATTATTTTATCAGTTAATTAAATCCGTTTCTTGCGGGGGTTTACGTGCTACCTTCAATCTACTGTTCATTGGTCTGGAAAGTTAATGGTATTCAGAACTGGCCAGCTAATTTTAAAGGCAAATGTTGGTAGCTTTTCAAGCAGCAGAACCAGAGCCATGGGAAGCAGGCTTCTGACAGCTCAGGAGTGTTTATCATGGAAACTTTTCAAGAAGAATCTCTTCATTGCAACTCACAAGGAGGACAATCATAATTGTTATTCCTGAAATCATAGGATATTCAGCTATGAATTTGTTAGCTACCAACTGCCTGGTCTAATGGATAGCCTAAATATAGCTTCCTGCTGGAAGTAAAGGCCCCAGATGCTTCATACAGACTCCATATGCTACTTGGCCAGACTCAGAAGCATTTACAATAAGCAGACCTGAAGGTCTCTAAAAATAAGAGCCCTGCAGTGGAGCAACAACCTCTATTTGAAAATGGACACACACCTGGGATGCAGCAGTCCCTGCAAAGTAACCTAAAATACATTAACCCTGTCGGTTTTCACACACAAGATGGACAGCTATGTGCAAATCTGATAAAACCCAAGAAAAAATCCGCAGGTTTTCTGTGAAATACAATTGCACTGGATAAATAAGATACCATTGGTCTTACCTCGAGGGCTACTGTTGCAATCATTATGATCCAACAGACAAGCTGTTGCCCAAATTAGCCACTTTTCTCTTACGACTGTGCAATCTGTGCATCCTTAGCAGGCTGGCAGCAAATCCAAAAGTTTATTTTAAGGGAACTGGTATTTGCAAAGAAAACTGGACAAACCTGAGAAGATGCTGAAGAACAGAGATGGCATCTGGCTCTTGCAAGCATGCCACATTAACGTCAGTTAGCTGCTCATTCCCATGCATCTGTTCTAAACTAAAATGTAAGAATCAAAAATAAATGCTGAGTGAAAAACCCTTGTTAGCAAAGATGAACAAGAAAAACAGTAATTTGTATTTTGAAGAAGAAAGGATAGGTATCTTTTACTTGAGCTGAATGGAGACAGACTTGAAGACAGACTAGATGACTGCAATCCAAGATTAAAAATGTAAAATTTGTCCTAGACATTTGGTATCAACAAATTTAAAAAGGGATTAGAGACATGCATGGACAACAGGTCCAAAAGCTGATGCTAAAAGTACTGGTGAGGTAGTCACCACCTCTGTTACATGTGTGGATAAGGGAGTACAAGAAGAATAGACTACAGAAAGGGATCAGTCTTGCATGCTCTGCCTAAATACCATTTCCTGCTACCATTGCCTCAGACAGAACACCAGGTTGTATGGACCTTTGGTCTGATCAAGGGAAGTATCCTACATGCTCTCGTGAATATACATATCCATGTCTGCATTAAAAATGCTCTGAAAGAACACTATAATTGATAAAAATGCTCAAACTCGACTCCTCTGAAATTCTGAAAAAAATAATTAAACTCCTGTCAGATGTTTAACCTGAGTCAAGAAGGAGGGTTCTACTTTTAAACTTGGTTACCAACAGTGGGAAATACCAAAATGCCAAAAGAAATGCTAGCTACAGTAGTAGCCCCCCCAAAAGTTTAAGTTCTGTAACTTAGTGTATTTTACAAGTACAGGCACTTTGATTTTTGCACAAGTTTCCTTAATCCTCATGCCACCATCCTTCATCACCGACACCAACCACATAGAGAGGCTGTAGCTAGAACTGTGAAAGTATAGGGACAGTTTAGCTCAGCCCTATAGAAATGAGATGGAAATTTAATTTTAATTGTCTTGCTCTTCTGGGAAGTCTTGGCAATTCTTATGGTAAACTCACACCTCTGCTGAAACAGTGAATACGTGCCTTACTTAGGGAGGGAGTTAACACTAGTACTTAATGTTACTATTAACAAAGCAGTTAGTTAATAAGGTTAGTGTGTCAAACTGTACCTCTGCATACAAATGTTCCTCTTACCTGTGGAGTCTGGCATGGGTGTACTGCATGAACACGCCTGTATCTCCACGACTTTGAAGAGCTCGATCCCAGCTAAACTGATAATCAGATGACAGAAGGCCTCGGAAGTCCTGGAACAATAACTTAATGTTACCTAGATATGGTTCTCCATCTCAATTTACAACTTTGTACAGAAGATGCAAACATGTCTGGGTGTGGCTCAGACTCACCTGAATTATTAGTGCCGCAAGACCAACCTTCTCTGCTGTCTCTGTAGGGTCTTCTACCTCTTTGGTTGCTGAAAAGGACCAGAGAAAAAGAAATTTTAAGTCCATAATAGTATGAGGACTCCCTTACTCAAGACTTGGAGATGCCATTAAAACATGAGATCTTTCAGAACTGTGAACTAGCAAAATGGAAATTGTCAGGATGCATACCGCAAGTCAAAGATAGAAATCTTTCTTCAAATTGAAGATACAGCTGTTTCAGACATGCTTTTTCCCACTTTCTCTGTTTAATACAGATTTTGAGGTCAGAAGGGTTTATTATACCAGCCTAGACTAGACTGAATTCCTCTTTGTAATTCAGACAGCCAATCTGTAAGATCAGGGAGAGAATGACACAGGAGTTCAGGTTTTGTTTAAAAACCCAAAGTGATAGGGAGGCTTAAATAGTCAAAGAAAAATTGTTCCAATGGCTAATAGAGCACTCAGATGCACATTTATGGAGTATTCATGCCATCCACTGTAGACATCTAAACTGCCTATACTCAGAGAACCTGAGCCGAGTGCTCAGATTTCCTTTGTAAGCCACAGGAGGAAACCAGTGTTGTCCACACATACAACTACAGAATCACTTAGATTAGGAGGGACCTCCCAAGTCTGTCTAGTCCAACCCCCCTGTTTCAGTCTGTTTAAATGCTCCTTAACCCGATCCTCCTCCAGCAAGGGCAAGTATTCCTTGCTCCAGACTTTGCCTCTGGTCTCAGGGACCTGGGTTTCCTTAAAGCTTGTCTCACCAGAAAAAAGCAAAGTGAAGGAGGTACCAAGTACCTCAGATGGGTAAAGGCAATGTGGGACATCTAAGTTAGAAACCTAAAATCAGTGTGTGAATAATACTTTCATTCTAGTTCATCTAAATTCTTTCACTGGACATTATTAGTTCTTTGATTAAAACCACTTTCCTACAAGGAATCTTCTTCCTGGGTGGACATGACAAGAGCCTCTCCAAAGCTCTTCTAGTTAAATACACTATCGTTACAAGACCTAATTCATCCGGAAGAGTCTAAGAGCTGTGTCCAGCTTTTTCACAACTCAGTAATACTCTTCAGCAGCATGCTGTTGTGTGCAGAAATTCACTGAAGGGCCTGTTTCATTTCCTGTCTCACAGGGAAGTTCACAGGGCCAAGCTGGGGCTCTGGTACATCACAAGTACAGTAACCTTGCCTGCATAACAGCACTTTAGATGCTGGATCTTTAGGTAAATCAATGACTTGTGCTGGGACCCACAATCTTGCCTAGTGAAAAGGTCATCCTTCTGATATACATTACCCTTTTTATCTTTAAACTCAGATCACAGTGCTCTCTGTCAGGGTCTCCTCTTCCCCTCTTCCAGTTTGTCTCTACTGGACAGAAAGGAGGATTCTTACAGTCTTTACAAGGTAAATCTGCTCCACTTTAGCAAGGGCCAAGTACATTTTTTGATTGTGGTACATGTGGTCTATTAAATTTGCAGAGTTCAGCTTATGATTTGCTGTCCCAGATGATCTCCCACTAACAGCTGAAGATGGGGAACTGAGCTGTTATCTTAAAGCACCACTTAAGTGGAATCAGTTTTGCAGTACAGTTTTAGTACACTTAGATTTCTGTCTTTTGCTTTGCTATTTCTTCGTGCCAGGTCAGCAAAGCCAACAGAGACAACTCTGACTAGGTCATACTACTCATATCATTCCTATTTACAAAATTTAGAAAGTACTAAGTTTAAAAAGCGTGGGGACACTTCACAGCCCTAAGAAATCTCAGACAAATCCATCTAAGAGAAAGTAATGCAGCAAAGGAAGTAAGCATTAGAGAGAGGATTTTCGAGGACAGTAGAGTTTATTGAGATGAGTAGAAAGAAAAAGGATGCCAATAATGGAAACTTAAATAGCAGAAGACCTGTGTGCAGCTAATAGCAAAGAAAGAATTTATACAAAAGTATTTAACCGACCAGCTCCAATTCCATATAGGCATGATTTTTAAAGCTAGCATGGGCTGTTAGATGCCCAGCTCCTGCAATCTTTCAGTGACAGTCTGGCATCTTGGTACCACACACAAATTTGTAGTATCTTCCACTGTGTATCCAGACACTTTTCAAACACTGAAGACATTGCTCTGAGTCAGAGATTTATGATTTCTAATTTAGGAAAGGGGAAGCAAGGCTGGAGTTCAAACACAAGGGGTAAAATTTTTACAAGCATAAGTAGGATTTAGGATCTAACTGATGTAATGGATAAGCTCTGGGGAATGCTATGGTGCCATCTGAATACATCACTTCCTTTGGCTGTTCGTCTGCTTACTGCTTGTGCAATGGAGCCTGAATGGGCCTGTACTTCTGCCATGTCAGTTCAGTCCAGCATAAAAATAAGCTGGCTTTGCACTCAGCTGCAACACTGACCTTTAAACTGAAGCTCCTGGTTTCAGTAGGTGGTCACCTTCTATCATTCTGCCTGCCTCCCTTCTCCTTGTCTGCTCTTCAAGCAAAATTATCTGGATTACAGAAGCTGAAGAAGCAGAGCAAGAAGGATGCACGCTACTTAAGTTGATCCATTGATTCAATTTAGCATGCAACTCCAGGAAGCACAGGAGGGGGGCAGCATTTCCCTGGGAACTGCTTGCATAATTATTGTTTCAAGAGGAAACAACTCTAGAGCCACAGCCTCAGGTGCAGGTAAATGTCCCCTTCAGCAGACTTTGCTGTAGACCAGTGACCTCCTGGGGTCTCTGGTAATAGTCATGAGGCTGGGAGGATGACAAGGCAGTAGCTGCAGACAAGGTAGAGTCAATCATGTCAGAGAAAACTGTCAGAGCTACAAATCCTTTGGATAAAATCTATTGTTCTCTGAACTCCAGCCCCAACTCCACTACTGACTACTCTGTTCCTCCAGAAAAAAAGCAACAGCTGTCCCCCAAAGGCAAGTACTTCCTTTCCACTGCAAGAGCATGATGAAATAATTTCACTGAATGTTAAGATTTGCAAATCTGTAATTGAGGAAAGTTACAGAGTTGCAAAGGATTATTTTAACATTGTTTGAATTATGGTAGATAGGAAAAGTGCACAGGTCAGAGCATATCACTATGAGTAGTCTGATTCAGGGGAAAGCAAAAGGCAGAAAAGACGACAGGTTTCTGATCAACACAGAACATCAAAAGAAATGAATAAGACCTGAAATAGCTAACTTTTTGCAGAAGCCATGTTTTGTAACATCCTTGAACGAACTTCATCTAAAACATCTTCCAGGAAAATAACTTCTCCTCTCCGAGTCTTCATCCCTTGAACTAGCCCAAAAGACACATGCTGGCACCTGTGTTGAAAAGCAGCAGGACCTAAAATTACATTTTAATCAACAGAAATGTTTGCAGTGTTCGTTTTGAGCTGCATTCTGACCAGGAAACAGCAGTAACAGCTGAATAAATAGTGTTCCAATGTGGGAAGCTTGGTGATATAATCAGTAACTCTCATTTCAGCAAGCAAAACTCCATACATATCATATAATGAGAAAATTATGAGCAGAACTATGATAACCTGCTCATTTGTGTGCTCCTGGGAACCTCTCTTGCTACTAGCTTTAGTACAGAGGGCTCAACACAATAAATTGAGGAGAGGCAGGATGTAGACACATCACATTACTGTGGCAACACAAAACTGTTAATAAGATTAGAAAGGGAGTCATAATAATTCTATTGTGGCCACGTTAAACTAAAGGTGTAATTAATCATCGCCAATAATAAAACATTCACTGCTTCTGCTCACAATAATCCCAAGCATTATCCTGGATCCATTACCTAAGGTAATTTTAATGCAACTTTAAGGACTGTAAAAGGAGGCAGGCTAATATTCCTGAAGGCTAAAATCCTATATTTAACTACAGAAGACATGCAGTCTGTCAGAGAGGAATATGATTTAGTCTGCAGATCTGTTATTGACCTTTGCTCAGCTTGATAACAAGATTGGTAATCAAAATGAGTAACAGCAGGGATATATTTCCCTGCAATAGGTATTTCAGGCCTGAAGCATGATTCAAACTCAGATTCAGATTTGTCCCAAAATATCATAATTCAAGAAGTATCTATTTAACATGTGATCATACAATATCCCAGAAGCTATGCCATAAAGTTTCTGCAAGACTGTTTTCCTTTCTCCTATTTTTATATCAAGCAGTTGTGAAAGACCCAATAAGTGGCAGACAAGGCTACTGGTTTTGCATCCTAAACACATGGTGATATCTCCACTTGCAAAGAAAGCAGGAGCAGACATACAGAGTGAAATGGTTGGTGCTGAGGACCTGAGCCCACATTGCACACAACTCTGGGGGTTTTGTTTTCTTATTTTTCCTTCTCATTGAACTAGTGTTAGTTGGGTCTTATGGGCCAAATGTCCGCTTGCACTCTGCAGTTCAGTTGTTGCACACCTCCAGCAGACCTTGTAGCTTAGTTTCATCCAAAATACACTCCAAAATGCATACATGCGGTGCTACAGCATGGTGGTCGGTGGGCACAATCAGGAGATACTCTTCAAAAGTGCCCTCCACTGAAATTCCACTGTACATATACACATTCTTCCACTTCTTCCACCCCCTCCCCCAAAGTACAAAGCTAAATCTCATAAATACATACCTTTCCGCCCAGTCATAGCCCATGAGCTTCAGTATTTGGAACAAATGTTGAAAGTGACTACTTTGACTTTTATCTGTCTAAGGAATAAAATTGGTACATGTTAGAAAACACTTCACGTTAGATAAGAATTAGCTTTTAACAGACACACAGACACACACACACAGCACCATAGATGTTGTGCCAATAAGTCACTGCAAGCAGAATTAAGACCTTCAAAGACAGCCAAGACTTGAAAACTGTAACAGCTGAAATATATGACAACAAGATTTTGCACTGTTACAAAAGAAATAATCTATCTTTTAAAAACAATTATTCCTAGGTCATGGACACAAAGCCATGAACTGAAACAAAACCTTGATGTTCTTTAGTTTCACACAGTGTTAGCTGTCCATCAGATGAGATGCTTCCATTGCCAATTCAGAGCCTTGCTGCTCTTGATATGTTCCCATATTTTACCTCACCAGAGGTTCATCAAGGCTTAGAAAGAGAACCCTTCTTAAAGTCTGTCAGTGATGTAACTAACATGATACAACTATCGATGATACACATGCATAAACTAACAAGGCTCCTAGTGAAAGCCAAAAGGCAGTCTTCTTTCCACAGGCAAAGCTCTCTGTCTCCAGAATCCACTAGTTTCTATTGTTTCCAGTGTGGCTTGTCGAGCTTTACATTTTAAGTCAGGTACATAATTAAAAAAAAATAAAAAAGCATAAATGATCACATTTTCATATTAATGATGCATCTGTGCTGTCTTCCACTTCCAGTTCTTCTCTCCTATGACCTAAGGCAGTTTCTGCTGAAGTTTCTTTAAGTCTAACAATGGTCTTCACAAGTATTCTAGCCACAACTATTGCTACAAAGTTCATTTTTCTACCCAGTTGCTTGGACTATACCGTTAACAGCCTCCTTTATCCCTCCCTAAAACACAAGACTGACAAGACTGCTGTGCTAATCAAATAACCAATATTTCCTTATTTGTTTGGTATTCCAAGACAGGGAGTGAGCAGTGGGTACAGCGCTTATCTGTGGTTTTTTTCAGCTCTACCACTGCATTAAGCCTAAAGCACCTGCCTCCTCTTTCACAGCTCCTCATAACTTGTTCAGCTCCTGTGCATCACCTCTCTCCTGTGCAGATTCACAAGCAAGGCTAATAAATGGACAGCAGTGATCAGCATTTCAAACAAGTCCTTCCAAGCTCTTTTCCATGCACCTCGCATATGGGAAAAGCTCTCTGTACTTGTAACACAGCCAGACCTCTCTTGCTAAAAGATCTCACAAAAAAACTTTATGAAGTTTAGATTAAGGGCAGCTCACTGTAAAGGCCAATGCTGCCTTGCTGTCTCTGCTCCACACTAGGTCTGAATTCAATTCTATTCTCCCGTTTTATGAGAGATTACACATTCTGGGACAGAAACTAGTTTTGTTTTCTGTGTACAAGAGCATGTCCCTTACCACCTGGGCCATCATCACAGCATTTAAAAGCCTCTTTGAAGGACTGCAGTCTTTTGTGATCAGACAAAAGATTCCAGTCCTTCTAACACTTAATTCCTTCATGACTGTTTACAGTGCAGAACTTAAGTTTGTTATTACCTGTATGACCTATGTATACAAAAATAGTGTACAGAACAATATTTAAAATCATTAAAAGAAAATAATCTAATAATAATCTAAAAGATTATTTCTGTAGTCCTGTAAGTTACCAAGGAAATAAGAACATGAAAAGAGAGGCCAAGCTAAGAATACCTATTAGGCAGTACAAGCTAAATGCCAGCTTTCAGCTGGTCACCTGAAAACTAAGCATCAACTCCTGTGTTTTGGAAGCTGTGTGATACTGCAAGAAGCATAATAGTGAGTGTTTATTATGCTTAAACAATTCACATAATTAAAATTGCATGCAAACCAAATTTGTTAAGAAAGATGGAAATAAATACTAGGAGCACCACACAACTTTATCTCTGCCTAAAAGTAACAATCAAAACATGGATGTGTAAGCAGGAAAAAAGATGAACCTACAGACCTACCACTTCATAAAATATTACATTTTTTTGCATAGCTCCATAGCATGGCAAAAGTAACACAAATGCGCAAGAAGTTTCATATTATGATGAATGGCAATTTTTTTCTGTATGGCCCCCAAATTATACATGTCCAAATGTAATTAAGTGGTTAGCCTTATGGGAGAAGTTTGCAGTCTGACCGTGGGGATTACGTTTAATTTTTCATATTTAAAAGAGCTTTCACCTCCTGTTTTGAGTGCAACATTCAGCTGAAATCTTCGCAAATCTTCAAGAAGTGTCATGCATTTTATAATGTTTTGGATATTTTGCTCAAAACACTGCATTTTTATGAAATAAGTAGGATTCTTTTACTAAAAATCACAATTTCCAGCATTACAACTAATAAACCAATTTCCTGTTCTTTTAAACATGTTGATCTTATGAAAATAAAAATTCAGTTATTTGAATTCAGCTATGAGCAACCAGTTAATAGAAGACTATTGTTTCCACACACGTTAAGCTAATGGAGTTAGCATATTAGCTCACTCCATTAGCTTAACATTCAGCGCACATCCTGATTTGTGCAAAATACCTGGTAATTTTCTTTCTAATTGTTCCTTCTCCCTTGGTCTCTACTACCTCATGGTGTAACAAGTACAAATAGAGATAATTACCTAGCTACATGAACTAGCAGGAAGCTTCCCTAACTCCTAATGAAGTGCACTTTCACAGCCACACTGCTCTTTGATGCCCGTGAATCTAGTACATACCAGCCAGTAGAGGCAACCCCCCCACATCAAACCAACGAACTAACCAACCACCATAAAACAACAAAAAAACTGTTCCATGATTACATGTTGGAATGACAAGCTGGTAGAAACTTCCTGAAGACTGAAAATAAAAGGAGGATGTGACTTAACTAACAGCTGCACTTAAACTATGTGGGTATTTAATTTTCTGCTTACTGATCTCTCCCTCAAATCATGGTATTTGCAACGTTATATTGGTTTTTGAAAAAGCTGTACCAGAGAAGACACACAGGCATTACCACAACACAAAGAACATGCCAGAAACCTGCAGATTTTTTCCACAGGTCATTAATTGACTTCACATAATAGAACATGATTTTTAAAACTTTTTTTTTCTAAATCTGGAAAAAGAAAATTTAAAAGCATCACGTTATACATCCTTGGTGGTTCTGAAGCAAAAAAAAGTTCCATGCAATTGAGAAGATAATTCTGCTGCTCATTACTGATACTGCTGGAATTGTTAAAAAGCAAAACAATCAAACCCAGAAATATAAAAAGGCTCCCTGCCTACGGCTGCTTTGTTCAGATTGATTAAACAGTATTTCATGTACAACTTCTAACATAATGAAATCAAGGCACTGTTCAAAACTATAAAAATTTACATCACAGATAACATATCAGGACTTTGGAGTAAATTTAGATTCATTTTAGAACATTAATTTATAATGTTACAACCCCTATAACACTAAAAGCTTTTTCTGACTTGTTTAAATATTAATTACAACATTTATATAGAAAATATAATGTTAACTGAATAAAAGTTTCTTTAAAACAAATTGAAATGAATTTTTAAAACAGAGAATAGCTTCAGAGCTGATTTTTTCAACCATTCTGTGGGTCATGAACTGAAACAGAACCAAGAAATACTGCCACGTTGAGGCACAGCTTCTGGACAATGAGGACAGTCTATGTTACTGCCAAAAACACCAACTGCCAAAGTCATATTTGGGAGCAAGAACCCCCCCCGGATTATTGGAGAGAGTCAGGCTCAAAGCGTTCTGTGAATCTAGAATTACTTACCACATAAATCATAGTATCACAGCTATACTTATTCATTCGGTCTATAGCAGCAGCAAGATCTCTGAAAGAGATAGTGAGAAACTATTTGGACTCTTACTCAAACTATACAAACCTCATTATTTGCCACTTCAGAAAATTATCTACTCTTACGAAGGGGAGAGGAATGCCATATTAGAGTGTATGCATGCCTTACGCAAAAAAAGAGGACATCTGTGCTTTGTTCACAACATGTGCTTGAATTTTTTTATTTTTTATTTTTTAAACCACTGGCTATGTGAATTACTAAGGAAACACTTTTTATGGGCAGGAAAAGTCTGGTCTCTGTCTGCTTACTGGAAAAATCAATTAGCTGGGAGACCTGAGAGAAACAACCCTGTCCTGGAAAACTAACCCAGTGCTCAGTGTTAGGTTCTAGGTTCTACTGCCTAGACAAGACTAATTATGGGATGTTTAGGGGAGGAACCAAAGGCAGGAAAAGAGAGGAGTAAGAGGATCAAAGAGGCAGGTTGTTTGTAAACAGACTGCTGGTCAGTAGGCTTGGCCATGCTCTGCACCTGGTCAGTAAAGCCTGTCCTGTCTTCTCATTAAACTCCATTATTAACTTTTCTGGGTGAGGGGCCCTCTCTTCTATGTATGCATGTGGTTGGAGGTCTAAGCATCAGTCACTGGAATTGAGGACTACAGATCATCCAGGCCATGCATCTGTGGTGCTAGCAACTGAAGAGACTGGAGTAAATGCACGAATGTCCGTGTGTGATTGACAGCAAACACCAAGTTGAACTACCCAGCACGTAGGTGAAGTGCCCTGGGAGCCTGGTACGTGTGTCTTCAAGGGTGAGGCAGCAAAGGAGTCAGCTACAGTTGGTAACAGGAGGTCCATGCCAACTACCAGAGAGACTATGGGGCCTGGAGGCTGACTGAGAGACTTGTCTGTGTATGTGTGGGGCTCTGTGTAGGAGGCAACAGGAGGAAGTGAGGATCCAGGGCCAGCTGATGGATGGAGCACATATCTGAGCCCAGCTATTGGAGGAATCCAGTGTGTCTGTCACTGTGTCTGTACCAGTAACCGGAGCTGCACTGTGGCCCTTGGGGGCTCACATGCCCAGGTGCCAGTAAGCGGGGAGACCTGGGACCAGGGGCCAGCTAATGGGCAGTGTCTGAGCTCAACTACTGGAGGGATCTACATTGTACATATATACTCTGTACATGTAATACACATATATTATACACGTAAGTAATATACATACCACATACATACATGTATGTACATACATACATGTGCATAACATGCATGTGTGTGTGTGCATGTATACTTCTTCACACTGACAGACCTTCATCCCACAGAGGGGAACAAAATGAGGCCAGCGGTGCTGTTTGCATTTGAGTGCCGAGTGTTTTTGACCGTGTTGGTCTGTTTGGTTGGTCATGTGTACGTGTGTGTGTGTGTGTGTGTGTGCGCGCGCCCACTAGGAACACATGCTCAGCCTCACTACTGGTTGGACCAATGGGCATGGAAGTGTCCTGTCTCTATCAGGCTACGGGATTCAACAGCTCCCTGATGTGCGGGATTGACTGCAGCCCTTAATACCCTTGTCCTGAAAAAATGTACAGTTTATCCTGAGGGCTAGACATCTGATGCATTTACATTACTGGCCCAAAAAAGCTTTTAAGACTTCCATATCAAAATACCCAAGAGGAATTTTAGGGTACTGTTGAGAAGGGAGAAAAACAGTGTTGGTGGTCCGCTGAGCCAATGAAGACATGGCTGAACAAGCCATTTTCTTCTGCATCACACTGTAAACAAACATTTTAAGCAAGGGTTTTTCTTAAACATTCATTATTTGGCAAGTGTTTATTAGATGTAGAGATCTCAGCTTTGTTTTCAAAGTTAGTAGCTGGAGAAAGTATTATAACTTATGGAAAGGGGAGATTTACTAACAGACTGCTTAAGGGAAGGAAAAGTATTTAAAAGCAGTTGTTTTTCCTGAGCCATTTTCATCCCATCATAGTTACATTGCTAGTTCCAGTTACGATTAGTCTTAGGAAATATGATCCACCCCAGAAATAAAAAGCTTCAAAATCTGTACTATCAGTTACAAATGTACTCATACACAAAGTTTAACTGGCAAAATAAACCCTAATAAACACAGATGAACTTACTTGCCTTGTTATATAAAGAGATGTCCCATCACTACGCATGACTGTGGAAACCAATGAGAGGTCTTTCTTTTCTGAAAGATCCACAACTCCCGTCCCTTTTCTGTAAGTTGAGAGAAAATGCTGAAGTAACTGCAATCCAGATCCAAACACAGGTAACTTCAGGTAAGACAGAAACAAACCAGATGGCCTCTTGTCAAAGGACCCCATTCACTCTAGACAATCTCGATCTTTCCTTGAATGACTGTCTCCTAGAAGTCTTGTCAAAGACCATTCCTCTAAGTTTGCTGTCACCACTGCTGATGTCAGAGAACCGCCTGCCCACACTTTGGTGCATTCTGTGAATATAGTTTCCCTCCCAGTTCGGCCAGGCAGCACACTGAAACAAGGATCTCATCTAACTCTGCTCGTTAATTGGCACACACCACTACCAAACTAATCAACAGCCGAAAAGGCCATTAGGAGCTGACTACTATCATTGTACCTAATTTGTCAGGGCCAAGCTTCGGTGTTACTAGCAAGAAAAGGCCAACTTAGTTTTTCGCTATGATTGCACAAATCCTGTTGGTTTTCTACTAGAACAGCTATTGAAACCATGTAAAGAAAACACTTTCCTTTAGGTTACATACACACCTCAGTCATCTTATCTTTCAACTGAAATGTTAAATAAACCACAGCAATAGACTGAATAACCAGGTCATACATTGTTTTCTGAAGCAGTCCTTTATCCTCCAACACTTTTAGAACTTCCTGGGATTTCTCTTGATAAAATGATTCTCCGGAATACTCATCAAAGTGCACTCCTAGACGCTGAAAAGTTCCAAGAATATGAAAGAAGAGAAACATTGTTAGATTGAGGCCAACCATTTCTTCCAATTAAGTCAGATCACAGGTCTGTGCCACAGGTCAGACAGAGAGCAAAGATGGATTTTATTCCAGGAAATGTCACTTCACTGTTAAAAGGAAAAGATGTTTGAATCTTGATATAATCGATTTCTGCATTAGAATTAATCTCCCGAGCTGAATACAATGTTGGATATAATGTTCATGAGAAATTCGGAATAAACTGGAGAGAGCAATTAGTATGGAAGTTCTAACTTGCTGTGCTAGAGGTGAAACCAGTGGACTGCAGAGAAGTTACCTGGCCTTGAAACCAATCCTATTTTAAAAGGATACTAAAAGAAGGAAAAAAAAAAAGGCAGGAGCTGCTCACAAATTTTGCTGAGCACACAGAAATCACTATTGCTAGGAAGGCTGAAAGTACACCTAGGAGAGACTGGATGAGTAACTGCCAAAACAGGGTGAAATGTCATAGTACAAGAGACAAGGTTTTTAACTGAGGGAAACAAAAGCCGTCAGTCCATCCTCTAGATACTTATTAGTTTGAAAAGGAATTGGAAGAATGAGATCTAGCTGTATCTGCTATCATGTGATCAGTGATGAGTAACCATCATAAGGCAGTTGCATACACAGCCCAACACTCCACTCACCCCTACAGGTCAGGTTTCCACTAAAATTATCAAGGCTGTGCCTCACTTAGGGGATCTTAACTTAGAGTACTAGGCATTAATCCAGTGATATAATTCAGGGAAAAAATTAAAGCACAGCCAGGTTATCTGGATTATTGAGGGTGCAGCAAGCTACTTCTCTTTTAACTTTGCAAAACAAGGATGAAAGAAGACATGACCAATTTCTGTAAATACATCAAGAGGAGGGGGGCAGCAAAGTGCTATTTGAAGTAAAGAATAATGCTAGCAGATATGTCTAGAAAATATGTCTAAGCACTTCAAAACCTAGCACCCATTCCAGAATCTCACTGCAAGAAATTGCATTGCATTGTAGCAAAGAAAAACACTAGCTAGTTTTCAGATGGATTCAGCTGGTTCTGGAGCACGATTATATGCTATTAATACCAAGAGACTGGGTTCAGGGACAAGAGGTGTATTTCCAGTCCTGTTTCATAATTTCATAGCACTGATCTTGTGGTCAATAGCACAAACTTCTCCCACAAAACAGTGGACACCAGCTCCACTCTTGAGGTTACAGTACACAACAGATGGCTGTATATTAGTTGAACTCTACCTGCAGAGTACCTATGCACTGATTACTATTGTAATCTCCTGCTGCTATTATTTCTTTCACTCAATTTGATGTGTGACAAACACAACTCCACGTTACAACATTAGATCAGAAATGTGAAAACAGAGTTATCTCCCAATAAAACTTATAACATGGAAACTTAAATTTAGTGGGTTGTTGCTAACTTCAAACATAAAGCAAAACCGAACAGTATTTAGCTAACACTGCTTTGCATTGTTGCTCAGTACCATACTCCCAGCTTTAGGGCTCCTGAGAAGGGAGGATTAGTCAACAGGCCAATTATATGGACCACATTAAACAAGATGTATCTAGGTTGCCAGCAGCTACAGTGACACTCTACTTGGATGTTAAATCAACTACCACATTTTTTCCAAACAGAACGGAGCATAACTTGGCATATTTAGAAACATCTTCCCCACAGCACTGTGAAGTTTACCAGAAATGCAATGAATTCACAGCGTTACAGCAGCCTCTATTCTTAAGTCGCAGTCTCCTGGATGAAAAGGTGCTGGGCACTGTCAATTGGACTGATGGACCAACAGATAAAAAGAGACCACTTACCAACAACACAGAAAAGCAGTGGATTATTGTACCTTATAAATTCGGATGTATTCTTCAATACTGAAGCCTCTAAATTGTTTCCAAAGTGACAATGTCTGCTCATCATGTTCCTCCAGTTTTCTAAAGAAATCCATAGCCAGCTTTTTTGTGTTTTCATCTTCTGCTGCTTTGTTAATCTGCACATACACCTAAAACATAATGGCACTGAAAATGTTGAAGAAATATAATCATCTCCTCAAATAAAAATAATCAGAGTTCTACAAAAACAACACAAATAGACTTAAAGGTGCCTTTTTAATGTCAAAAATGTTAAAGCTGTGTTAAAGGAATACATTTCCTATTTAAAGGATGAATGACTAGTCTAAACTTCAACAGGAAAATGTGCAGCTTATCTTGAAACAAGACTAATGTCGTAATTCTTTACTGCTGTTGCTATCGTCTTCATAACTTTGAAACAACTGCAGCAGCATAATATGGAAGAAATAACTTGCATGAAGAAGAAACCATCACAGACTGTTAAAACAGAGACTTTTCTTCAGAGGACCACAAGGTTGATACTTATAACAACTGCACCGCCCAAAAATTAGATGGCAATGGAAGCAGCACCCTAGATGGAGCCATTGTTGTACCACAAATAAATAAATAAATAAAACCAGCAGCCACCAACAATAGCAAACGTCAAAACAAAACAAAACCAAAACAGTTCTGATCCAAAAGCCACATACTTATAGTACTCTGTATCCACACTAACACTTGCTGCCTCTCTGTGGCTGGAGCCAAGCATATGAATGTCAGCGTTTGGCTAGACACACACATGCGCTGTCAGTTTGTATTACTAACTCTTATATTAGCCAACCTTACCAAGGTTACCAAAATTGGCTCTCCTGTTCATAAACAAATTCCTTTACATCTAAAGGCCAAATATTTGACCAGACAGTGATTCTTTTCTCTCCACGTGTAATATTTTGAAAGCCCATTGAAAAGTTTTTAAAAAGGTTAAAGTATTAGGTAAGAATAATTAAATTAACTAGTGGTTACACTGTGTATTTAGACCCAAATAGTTCAATGCTGAATAACTTTCAACTCTTTGTAAGACAGTTTTGATCCCCAAATCATTGCTATCTTGATAATACAAACTTCACTCCTGCAATGCTCAGATGAGTTTGCCAAGAATACCTTGCTCAATGGGTTCCGCCTATAACAAAAAGCTTCCACAGCAAACTCTTGAACTTTTCCCCTTCCTTTCATGTCCCAAGATTTTTAGAGTATTGCTGACAAGCCTCAAAGATTAATGTTTCTTTAGTTCTGCCACAAAAAAAGAAACTTAAAGTAGAGGGAAAATTCAATCCTTTCCAAGAGCAATGCTCCCCCTCCCACAAATAATGGCTTCACACAGTCTAACCCCTTCCCCATCTGTGATGCTATAAAGCAAAACGAATGCACAAGACGTATTTGAATCTGACTCTTGGCCAAAATGGAAGGTGCAAAGCTATTTGGGAAGATAGATTCATCCATACATTTATTTATACAGAAACTGCGCCATGGAAATTTTTTTTTTAAATGAACTATACGAAAGATTACTTTCACACAACAGTAGAAAAACACCACTTTGAAACACGCCTCTGTATTTGATATAAACCAGAAATACAGCTGAACAAACAGTTAAAAATAGGGAATATTTGAGAACTGTAATTTGGTCTCAAACAACTACTGCTTTAGAATCTTTTATAGCTCAACTGAGCACTGTTCACTAAATCTAAAGGTAATTTTTTAATGTCATAAGGCCTACATGCTGCTGCAATAGATTACATTTTAAAGCTTCACTGCAAAATTCAAGTAGTAGGATTTTAAATCCTAAGGATGGATTGAAATTCTAAATGAAAATTAAATAATATACATCAATGCATAACCACAAGAATGTGACCAATACTTTGTGTCTCTTGAAATCAGTCCTACAGCTCTAAAACACATCCATGCTAATAATCTATCAATTTTCTTGAGCAGGCTTCAGGGATGAGGGAATGATTAAACAAAATATATCCATGTCAGAGAAGCTGGCAAACTCAGAAGAAGCTATTCTGCCATATAAACAATCTGCCTAACATATATTCAGTTGTACAGTATCCAAGTATTCAACCACACTGTTCCTTTGCCAGTAAACAGGTTTATGCGAAAGTCATCCTGTGACATAGCGTCTGAACACCGGCTTTAGCACTGGTTCCCACATCCAGGTCACTCCGCTTTGTAACAGGAGAACACTTTGAGAGTGTCACACAAGAACCTTGAGAAAGCCCGATTAACACGTGAAATCCTTCTTTTAAAGGATGAGGCCTGGGACATTAGCTATTTGGTAAATTTTGTCCACCTACCCTCATGGCTGTTGGATCTGTACAGGTAAGTATATAATTCAGGTTTTCTCACATTTTATATATATGTTACACCCAGCACATGTTGTCAACCAAAGATAACTTACAAGTATCAAAAGATTCACAAAAACCTTTTTTTTTTTCCCTTATTGTACTGTATGAAACAAGAAGTAACAGGAACTGGTGAAGAGGAGGAAACAAATACTAACTCACATGGTATTATGTATATTTGGATGGAGCAAACCAACATCCAAAACCACACTAGTTCTGAAAAAACAAGACTTGTTAACCTACAACAATCTTTGTGGTGAGTCCTCTGACTTAGTTTTGTCCCTGATGCACAGAAATGCAATCTGTGACACTTGTACCGTGCTGTGGCGGGCATGGTGGGCAACCAAGAGGGCACCCTGCAACAGAACAACCTACTGTTTCAACCCTACTGTTGAAAGTCATCTCATGAAAGCCTGTCAACAGAAATTGCACCTTCTAATGGTCACACTCTTGAAAGAAAGAGCACTCTGCAGGGCCTGAATGCATTCTGAAAAGTGACAGTCATTTCTTATTACCTATACATGCTAAGGCTCCACAGTAGCTATAAAACACTTCAAAGATCCTTTTCCCCTAACCTTAGTGAATTGTGTATTGAGCAATGGAAACGAAATATTACTTGTTCTAAAATACTAGCAACAAGAAGATTTTTACACCATATATGCCACTTCTTTCAGTGTAACCGAATACAACTTTGGTAACCAACATATTACAGCATTAGACGTGAGATTTCATTTCCACTGCAGTTAACCAAAGTTGAGCTCAGCGGTCATCTATGCCGAGTTAGGACAGCTGATGCTGGTCAAGCTGGCTGTGGCAGCAGCAGCAACCAATGCAACCTAAGTACCATTCAGTTACCTCCCTTAGGGGGTGTATTTCTCAGGCTAATGCAACCTGTCCCTGCTGCCATAGCCACTTGTCTTTCAGCGAAGTAGTTTAAATTCAACATGAGCTGCATAAGTTCATCATGACCCCGCAGACACACCATCCTGTACAAAATTGACAGTGAAGTTAAATGAAGTCCCTCTGAAGTCCCTAAATGGTCTTCTGTGAACTTACCTCGAAAAGGTGTTGTAAAGGACTGGATTTTAGTTTTTCTTTGTCGCCAAACTGTTGGAAACCAACACCCAGTAAGCCTTGAATAACAATTAAATACAGAGTTAGACAATAGCCCAGAGTGCATTGTTTTGCCGATTAAGTTGTTCTCATAAGCAAGCCTTGTCTTAGCACTGTATGTAATAAGACAAATAGCCTACATATTTAAACAATATAATGGTGTATGCTACAAATATTCCACTGTATGAAAAAAGCTGTAATAGCTAGGAACTGGTATGAAATATGATGTCAGCTTTTCATTTCCTCATAAATGGAATTTGTTTCTAGACTTGCAGAGAAAATCGTATTTTACACAGCAACCAGCTGAAAATGTGAAGCCATGCAGAGGAAACTGTCCAGCAACAGAACACACTCAAAATTCCTCGTTTGGCTTCCTCCCTTAGCAGTATTATCATTTCAAGGACAATAGAAACTGGGACACAACATGGTATTTCACATACCACTCATGCAGTACTTTCAAGGGAGCTTTTTGCTAAATGCTGAGAATCTGCAGCTTTTTTGCTGTCTTTTTTTTTTTTTTTTGCACATATCTGATTTGGCTTCAGCACTTTCTGAAAGCCATCTTAAAGGGCAAGAAATTCAAATCCCAATCTTATTGTCTAAGTCAAGAGTCCATTAACTCATTCAGTAATCTAGCAATATTAACCCCATAGCCTTTTGGATTATCTGAGGCTGCTTTTAAGGTCCTCTTCCCTGTGAGCTAACAAGGATCTGGACTGATATAAAGACAGCATCTGAGGAATGGGTATGCAGGCACCCTTTGAAAAGCCCTCTGCAGCTAAACAAACAGTGGTATTTCAAGACCTTCCCTCTTGGAAACAGTGACTGTGATAGAAGCTGTAGCAGATTTAGATGTGAAAAACAAGTTAAATGAGTCTGATCCTGTTGAAAAGGTGTTTCTTTACGGATAGCTTGTTCTATGGGCAATCACAGCTTGATTTCCTAATGATCTCTCCTAGATATTAGAATACCTACACACCTTACTTTTCAATGCTGGTTTCACAGTCCAACCCCCAGCAAGACTTCCAGTTTTTATTCAGTCCAAACCTATCCTTCCATACATTTCTGTCTTCTCCTAAATACTTGTTATACTCACCAATTACTGGCAAGATGTAGCACGCATTGGGACTGATTTTGACTTAGATGTGCTGACTGGCTAGCTGGCAGGCTGAGCTCAGAAGTTAACTTTCTCTCCCTGAGGGCACTACATTGTATTTCTACCCCTACTCAGCTGCCAAATGTCACAAAACTAAAAGAACTTTGTTCTCTGAGACATTTTTTGTCAGATCTGGCTGAGGTTGGCCAATTCATTCAGAATTTACTAGGAGCAGAGTGTCAGGAAGATGCATGGACAGACAGACAGTGTGACTGCCTAAGATTTGTTACCTTAAGAAACCTGTCCCAAAACTGCTTAAAGGTTGAAGACTGCTCTGCCATTTTTCAGCAAAATACATTTTCAATTATTATTTTTTAGAGCCTTTGACAATAGCAGTTGTAATAGGAATGCTGACAGATTGTTAATTATAGCACCACTTCTGGGAAAGGACCATTATACTAATATTCCTGTGCTACAATTTTGTGAAGCATGACTATATTCTTTGTTATAAAGCCTGTCACATATTTGAGCTGAGATATACCAAATAAGAAGGGAGCACCCATTTGGAAAGCTACAGTTGGAACTGCTTTGTCAAAAGTACGATTTTTAACAGCTGTGCTCTGGACAACAGGTACATATGTAAATAACACACATTGTCATCTTTATACTTTCTGGAAACTTTGTATTAAAATTCCTGATACTCAGACTTACGAGTACAATTTAGTATCTTCAAAGAGTGAATAAGGTCAGCTGAGAAGCCCTTTACCCACATTGCATTTCATTGCTTAATTGCCATTGCCACATTCATTATACAAGTGCTGGCGATAAAAATAATGTCTAAGGGGTAAAAATGAATGAAATATGCAATGATGAAATGTATTTGATTTTATGTTAACTCATTATATATTCAATTCTTACAAAACAAATCCTAAGCAAAGTGAAACTCTACTATAAACTATGGTTTGACCAGAAACATGATCAGAAAAGACAAGCTGTGGAGGAAACAATTTGACAAAGGAAAAAAAATATATAAATATTCTATTACTGCTCTCACAATCATGTTTTACCCAACTGTCTACAACCCAGAAATTTATTCTAGAGGGAGAATGGATAGAACTGAATACCTTGAAGGTACATTATCAATACTGCTGAATCTGAATACATAAATAGAGTAGAAGTATGATATATCTGCTAATTTTTTAACCCAGTTTTATTCACAAAGTTGATTAACTGAAATCCCCAAAGGCAGTTGAACCAGCTCAACTGAAGGGGGCAGCATAAGGGCTGGAATGAGCAAAACTGACTGCATAACAGACATTTCATTTTGTGTTTGCCAACTAAAAATAAATATAGACACTGTTTTTAGACCCCACTGCAAAAGATGGGTGGCAGTTCTATTGTTTCCATGAACATAGATGTTTTCAAGAATGAGGAAACGGACATGGCTTTTTTTTTTTCCTAAAAATATGTCAAAATCAGCTTTGAGGTATGTGTGGGGGAGATTAGAAAAGGAGAGGAGAAATTAGATAAATGTAAAATGGAAGATTAACAACAGAAACCAACAAAACTGTGAATCCTATGGATGGGTCAAGTGCCATGAGAGTAGTATTTACAGACCTAGCAAGCAGACACAAATGAACTCTAGTCAGGGAATAAATAACAAGCATGCAGGGCTGCATGAGAGGATTTCTCAGTCCTCACTTATCTGATGGACATTTCAGAGGAGGCAGCAGAGTGTAGGTGCGTGCATGCTAATGCACATGCAGGCAAGGCTGACAGTCTTCTAAGGCCTATTCACTTGCACATTCTCCACCTATACACCTCTCTTTTGCTACATTTTAAAGCGAAACTGAATATTTTTGGGGAAGTATTGGGATATCTTTAATGATATAAACACTCCAGGCCTGCCTCAACCTGCCAAAATGCAGTTGCTATGCAAATTAGTTATACTGTATGAATAATTAACTTGTTTCCAGAGGGAAAAACAACAAAAACCAGATAAAGACATGCACAAAGACAAATAAATAGAAGAATATACCTTTTTTTCCCCCCATACAATTATTCAATTGTTATGTATACAGGTGTGGCACAGGTAAGTTAACAAACTTACTCTTCCACTATTATTATTACACATGCAAAACCTGAAAGAGGAAGACAGTATCACAGCAGACATGCAACAGATATGGTAATATGTATGCATTTTGTATGGAGGCAGCAACAGTAGCCTGTTGAGCTACTAGAGCTCCACAAGTGTAACCAGCGCACTCAAAATATTTATCCTGTGCTTTAAAAATAAAGCTCAAATAACACATAAGTAATCTGAGAGGAGCTACTGAGGAACTGCTGGGTAAATTTCCTCTTGTATTTCTTGCACAGTAGTATAGGTCATACTGCTGATGAATCACCCTGGATTGTTTTGTTCTTGTTTTAAGGAGACTAACTACACATGACATGTATGTGAACACAATACTGCTCTTTATGAGCCCAGGTGAATCCAATTTGCCTGCAAAAACTGAAGTTGGAAACCTAAACCATATTATACAGTTGAAAAGGGAACAGGAGAAACAAATATCAAAACATACCAAACTGCATGCCCCAGTCACCAAGGTAATTTATTCTTGTTACTTCATGTCCCAGTGCAACTTTGAGATTTGCTATAAAATTTCCTGGTAAGGAATCAAAATTGGTGTTATTATTCAAAGTTGTAGGTAATCTATCATCCCAACAGATCAATTTTTTGTTTTTGTATGATTTGCTTTCCCTTTTCATTTTGAATACAATCAGATGAACTAATCCACAGAACTTGCTAAAATACTTCAAAACTTAAAGCAATAATCCTTTGAGCAGGAAAAAAATGGCTTTGCATTTGGAAGGTGCCATGAAGCGCCTCATGCAGACCCTTATGTTTTTATCACTGTTGTCTGTGCACGCACATTCTGCAAAGTAAAAAAACACTTTTTAAGGACTTCTCGCATATTCACAAATATGTGGCAGTATCCACAACTCCCCTTTCACAGCCAGGTAACCTCATACCAGGAGGTTAAACAAGTACTGAAATTCACAAACTGCTGCTAACTGTGAAGATAAATAGAGAACTCTAAGGCCTTGAGCAGTACTGAACTCTGCACTTAACACACCGTGTGTCTGATATGGTCCAAACTTACCATAAGACATAAGCACATCTTGGTTCTAATTGTTATTACAACAAAAACCCTTCATCTTTCTCCTGAGCTTAGCTGTATCATAGGATTACAAAGAAGAAATACGTGCATCCCTTCCTCTATTTTCCTGTGCTTCAAGGGTACCTTTTCATTACAATACTGATATAAAAGGATGCAGAAAGCTTTCCCTTCTTCTGTTATTGTAACACCATACTATAGCTTGCAATCACTTTCCATTCCATCCCCTGTAGTCAATTCATTCTCCTTCTATTGGACAAATATCCATCTACAGAATTATTTTTGAATTTTTTTTTGTAAGAAAGGGTCCAGAGATTAAACATAAAGAGCTAAAAATATGTAATGCCATTCAACCATCAGTCCATGGAGAGGCAATTTATTAATTTTAGGTAACTAATAATTATACATGATACATTAATATAGTTAAAAATAATGCATTATTAACTCCACGGATGCTGTAGGGTCTTCTGCTAATAACCTACAAATTTTAATGAGACAGGGCGAAGGAAGGGAGAAGTAATGTTTTCCATATACTATGAGTACTGCACAATAAACTAATTAATTATTCCATTACAAATAACAGCAACTGTGTTAGTAATAGCGGCATAAAGGAATTAACACATAAAAGCGAATGTCTTGCAAGACAACCACCAAGACATAACTATCTGCTCTGCAATCCAGCACAAATCGGAAATTTAAAATTCAAAGGACTTTCATAACACCTCAATGAAAATTGCCCTGGGTGTCTTTGTGGAACAATTTTGAAGTACTTCATTTAATGTTCACAGTCATAAAACTATATTATGTGTGACTTAATAAATCTGCCAGCAACACACCACGCTCTTTTCTTCACTGTATAATGAGTAAAAGGCTTTTAATTAGCAAGTCAAGCCTGACACAGCCACTCCACTGGAGGAGTGAAAGGTTAGCAGAATTCCCCTGTCAACTGAATCATGAAGACAAAGAAGCCCTTTTAGGGCACACTAAAAGGCATACTCACCTATTATTGTGGAACGCAAGTGTCCTATGTGAAACTTTTTGGCAATATTAGGGGAGCTGTAACAAATTTCCACAAATAACATTTGTTCAATGTACAAGACTGCCAGATCACCAAGTTAAAATTATTCAACTCATGAGTACAGCAGACGAACTGTAATAAAACCACAATTTTCAATTTTCCCTTGTAATTCTCTGATTATCTTCCATTCCAGTCAGCAAATCTCCCTATCAGAAAAACTTTTCCTTCCATATCAATTAGCAGCCAGTGGTACATTAAAAAACAACACACCAAAGAAACCCCCAAAATCCAACTATACGAGTGACAAAGGACTTACACTACCTTCTCACTTTTCACATGTTTTGGACATAAGAATCATGCTCTTTACACCTTTATTAGAGATAAATCTGATACCAGAACAGGTGACTTTGCATACAAGAATCAGTAATTAAAATCGTATCTTCTACCAACAGCATCCTCTTCAAAGCTTGTAAATGGCATATCCTTACGCCAAAAAAAACCCCTCCAACACTGCTTTATAATGTGAACAAATGTTTTGTTTAGCTTATTGTTTGTATTTTAGTTCAGTTTAAGCTTACAATAATGGCATATTATTAATCTGTCTTAAGCCTTTACTTGAAAAAATATTACAAAATAGTTGAGCTAGATCTTTACAGGTTGTAGTTTCTTTATCAACAACATGAAAAAGGAACACTGTGTCCACAATTATTTGCCCTCAAAAACAAAATGGAAGTTCAGCTATGAAAATTCACCCTCCAAATTAAAGGCAAATGCTGACTTTCTGACTAAGGAAGGCTACACAAAGAGTGTAAGTGAACACATTTTTTTATATGTAAAGAGATCTGAGTCAGCCACTTTTCTTTCCATGAGCAGGTGACCACAAACAAAATATGTACTGGCCAGAAGTTCTGGGGCCAGCAATTGAGAAGATTTAGCAAGACAAATGCCTGCCTGCTCTAGCATGTCAAGGATAAAGGTATTGAGGAAAGCTAAGTAACAGGTTTGGAAACTGAAGCCCAAGTGGAAGAAGCAGCATGTTAGTGGCTGAAAATTCAGATGATGTCTCTTGATAACAAGATAAAGAAGCCTACTTAAAAACTGAATGCTATTATGCATTAAATGAGAATGAGGCATGAGCTCTTCAAACACCGAATATACATTCCGGAAAAAGCCTCAATTCCCTAAATAAAACCTATATTCTACTTGGCAAATATATCAGAGCATTAAACACAGGTGAATACAATAGCATAAAGATGGTTTAACCTCACAGACATCGTGCATTACAGCAATGAATATCAATCAGCAGACAAGGCTGTTTTTTCAAAGGACTCATTGCATGTGCTTACCTGAACTCAATCACTGCCTTTTGTCTAGGCACTGTAGAGAAAAGTTCACTTCTTATTCCATATTCTGAGCCATCTTTGGATACCTGCTGCAGCACAGTCTAAAGCACAAGGAAGATAAAAAAAAGAAGGAAAATAAGTTTCAACAACAGAAAATGTAATCGGGAAAACCACCTACCAACCACACAAGACTGATCCCACAACCTTTTTCACATTAGCAGTTAGATGGTTGATCTGCCAAGTGAACAAGATACCCTGTGATACATGCGGATGGAAATGACATTAACTTTTGAAAGCTGCATCTGATCAATTCAAAAAGTTAGAGAAATTGTAAGCAGAGATTTTGGTGAAAATCTAGGTTGATTTTGGTGAAAACTTAAAAGTAGAAAGCCTAGATCTCGCTAAAATCATTGCTGAGTTACATGACGTGAAAGGGCAGGAGAGTCACCCAGACGTAATTGGTAGGCAGGAAAGGAAAATCAGTCCAACAATGTGGGTAGAACAGTGACCTCATGTAAAATTAAGGCATTCTCATGTAAATAGGAGTCTTACCTTATTCTCACTAGGACCCTTGCCTAATTCAAGTAACACATTTTAAAATAAAGTGTATCTTGTAGAACTAGACCATAGATTTTGATCAAAAATTGGGAGAGCCTGTGAGCAGTAGACTTGACAAGAGAATTTATGTCATTGTGCAGTCAAATGTTCTCAGCAGTTTTTTTTTCCTGAATTAATAACAAAAGCTACACAGCGAACCTCTGGGCTTCTTCAAAAGTGCTTTTTTCCCCAGAATAAATCTTATCAAGGCACACTTTGAGGAATTTGGCCATTTTTTGTGAAATTCCTAGGAGTCCTGTTCCTAGATCCAAAGTTTTTGTCAATGTGTGAATGCAGAGGACACCCACCCTGCGCACAGCACAGCCCAATCACACAGGTCCAACCCTTTGGGACACATCAGATCTCCCACACACTCCACGTGACTGAAGGCCTGCAAGAAATCCAATGTGCTATAACTGCATGAGCATTACCGTGTTTACGCAGGTCACCTGAATAGCACATGAACACATTTTTCTCTTTTCAGGAAATCTGACACAGAAGCACAGGACTTCTGGCCTTTGTGACTACCACTAAAGCCAGCCTAAGAGACAAAACAATTACTGCAGAATCCTCTCCATCAGTTCACTGCAGGTAGACTGAAACAACAGCTTATGGGAGGTACCTTATGATCCGATCATTCTTAATAACAATGGGATACATATACATCAACCAGTGGTTTAAGTGAAGGAAAAACACACAAAAGAGGCTTAGTTATTTCCAATTTCAGTAACACAAATGTAAACTGCTTTCATTGTTCTTTCTAGAACATGAGGCAGATTAACGTATCTAACTTTTTCCAGTTGCTTTAACAAAGAAATACAGTGGGCAGCGATATAATCTTTTCTAGGGAATAACATCTGCCTAATGTTCTTTTCCTTTCCTGTTGGAAGAGAGTCTGTATATACACTGTGGAAACAGAAAAACGGGAGACTTTTGCAAGAATTTAAGTCTCCTCAGAATTACCAACTCACTTAAGTCCACAACAGGAAGAGGGAAAAAAAAAAAAAATACTCACATTCTACTAAAACTGCTAGGTTTTTCTAGGCACCAAAAGCCAGCCTGCTTTCTACTCCTCAAGTGCCAAAGAAAGCCAACTATTAAGTCCCCATGTGTCTAAACACCCCTTCGCCCACCTGCAAGTCTGTAAGAATGGTCTATACCAAAGCATGTCTACTTTGAAAGCATGGAGACTGTCTAAAATTCCTTAAAATATTTCCCCAACAGCTTGAATGCTGTTTGTGGAAAGAGAAATCCTATGCTGACTATGTTATCACTAATGCATTCATACAGCAAGGTAAGTCCCTGTACACACCCTGTATACTTCAGTTTGTCACAGTGATGCCAATACACTATAAAACCTAATATATGAAGCTGTAAATATTGCTCAAACTTCCTGAAGATAGTACAGGCCTCTAGCAACAAGAACTGAAGTGGAAATCTCATTCCATTCAGTGGAAAATTGCCGTTTTTCTCCTAAAGTCACCTTAAAAATACTTCTGCAACAGAAATCAAAGAAGTAGAAAAAAGGAACTATGCTTGTAGAGAAACCTTTCTCATTATGGCACCTAACAAGGTAAGCTAGACACACACACAAATCCTCAAATTTACCATAGACCTATTTAGACCTTATTAGTGAAAGTCACAGCTAGGTCTTATCTCCTCCTCTCTCCTCAGTGATATAATGCAAAATTCTGTGTTCTAATTCCACATTTTTTCCAGCAAAACTCTACTAGGCCAGACACATAGTTTTGCTTGAATCATTATACTGACTAGAATCCCTACAGACAAAGCACCTTGTCAAATCCCGCCCATGAATAAAATTTAACACCAACACTACTCTTTCAGAGAATAGTCAGGTGCTATGTTCTTATCATGCTGGATTACAGATAGTTAATGAAATTTTAAAGAGATGTTTTTAGGCGATAAAGAAAGCAGCCAACTGATAGAAACGTCTAGGCATTACCAAGACGACCTATCATTCCGGAGAAGATGACTACAAGCCTAAGTGACTCAGTGGAAGTCATGATATGAAGAGAGCTTCACCAGTATTAGGTAAGATCTGACTTCCTGCCAAATTCACATGTGGTTAATTTGCTAAGGCCACAATGTTGTTTCCACAAAAGCTGCTTAGATTAAGGCCTTGAACAACACCACAATGTAGCTTCCTCCCCAAGTCAGTTCAACTGGCTCAGCAAAGCTTTCATTCACTCTCCAGTTTAACAGTGCCAGCCAGCCACCCATCCTTATGAAAGGATATATTATATTGCAAATAATCCAGATGGAGTGCAACTGACACACTACTCTTACAGACTGAGTGGTATCTTCCTTTCACTAAATTACTGGTTTAACAAATGAAGCTTTCAATTTTAGTCAGACATTGGACTTTGAGGAATATAGGAATATGTCTTCCTTTTTTTCTTTTTTTTTTTTTTCGGTCGCAAAGTACATAATGGTAGATTTGCAGTCAAATACTTTTATTTCAGGTATCTTTTTACCATCCTTCTCTATGTTAAACAAGAGTTTATAAAAATTTTGAGTTGTATACTTCAGAAACTTGAAGCACGTGCGAAGTCTTCCCTTTCAGAGCAGAAACGGGGAAGAAAAAGAGTGTGATCAACACTGAAGGGTAGATACATTGTTTCCTCAAAAGGATAAACTTCTGTGATCCTCATTCCCAATTCTAGGCCTACCTAACAAAGCAGCATCGGGAATCCTTGAGAATTTATGAAAAACAAGCAGATCTACATAGAAAATATCTAAGACCATAGTAAATATTTTATAGTTTTACACTGAGGCATTTATTTTTACCTTAACACACCTGAAATATCTTACTCACCTTTGCCAATAATTCCCTGTTTATCGTAAAGTTCACTGTTCCTTGACCGGTGCTGATTTCACTCACTACAGCATCACATTTTAGCTACAAGAACAAAACAAAACAGTAACTCTCCATGAAAACAAGTAAACTAGGAAAATTTAATTCAATCTGTTCAAAATTTTAATTTAATCCACTATAAATATTAGATGTTATTTATCTGATTGGAAGTAATCACAAATGTATCATTTAATCCATCCTGCTGAAGGAAAGGATGATTTTATTATTTCTAATCCATGCTTACTAGCTCTGAACACAACTCACTTGGAAATGTCACACATTTGATTTGCTTCAGTCCTTGCATGTATCCAGGCTGTGTTTTATTTTGGCTGCGAGCAGTAGCTGATTTCTCTGTACACACAAAGACCGAGATGCATTTGACAGCTTACACAGTGCATGTGACAACACTTAAAAAAAATACAGACCCATGTCATAAAGAAAATCTGAGACAGAAGTTTTGGACTGCTGTTTCTTGAAGTTCCTGACTTTAACGACAACACTTTGCAGCAGCCAGTGATATAAAATAAAGATGTTAAAGGTCCATATATTAAAAATTCCATTTACAATTTCCATGTTTTGAAAATTCTGAACCCATAAGGAAAATTTCAGCATCTGACTTCTAATGTCAACCTCCTCTTCACACAAATTTTGGCCTCTTTGCATGTTGAGAGTTTTGGCCTCTTTCTTACTAAACTATCTCCCTATCATAGACAAGAAATATTCTCAAAAAAAAAAAAAAAAGCATATAACTTGGTTAATATCTTTGAGAGAGGCAAGCCATACATTGCTACTGAAGCACATCAGCGTGAAGAAGAAATTCTAACCCTATTCTAGGTCTTATACTTAGGTCCTAACTTAAACAGGAGATGCAATTATGGTTAGCCTGTAAGGTCTTTAACCTTCACAACCTCCAATAACAACAAATTCCATTGTTTAATCACAAGCTACATGAAAAAATATTTCTTATATTGACACTGAATGTCCCACCTTTTTGTTTTACTAAAGGTCCTTTTTACCTATGCTATGGGACAGATAGAAAACAGAAATTCCCACTGCACTAAAATCATATTGCTTGTTCTGCTAAACATTTTCTACATAATCTATCACTAGTATCTCACTGTTTTTCGTCTCTCTTTAGTATGAGTGCTTATTTGGCCTCTCCAAGCACGCTATGGTTCTTTAGCAACCAGATCTCCCCATGCCTAAGGCTTGGGTCAGAATGCCTTTATGCTATACAGAGGCATAAAAAAAAAAATAAAAAAAAAATAATAAAAAAAAAAAAGAGCTCTCCCTCAGCAAAGAACTAATGGCCCAAAGACGAAGCAAGAATCAACCAGGTAGACAAAATCAAAAGCCAATGGAAACAAGACAATTACGACCTTTGTAAGAGACAATTCTCAGCATACCTGAGCATATTATGTTCCATTTAGCATAAGGTTGCCTTATTATTTTGGCTACTTTAGTCAATGGGAACTACTTCAGCCCTCTTCCGCCTAATGTAAATAACTGTATTTCAAATACTGTGACCCATTTCCTCTTCGGTGACTACGAGCATACTGTTGAACCTTGATGCACTCCACCAACTGTTTATCATGACAAAAACTGATCACTACCTGCATTTCTCTGTCTCACTGCTAGTTTTTGATATTAGGGTCATATTCTGCTTCTTATTTCTGCACTGCTTATCTTCTTTGTGGATGACATGATCAGTCTAAACAAATTATAATAAACGCATTACCTTTATCCAATACCCAACAAAAACGATTGTAAGAGATTAATGATTTTTTTTCCCTTGGCTAACCAGCATGGCGTATTCAATTTTGGGGCTTGTACTGATGGTCTGCTCTTTTTCACTGTTACAACTGCTCTTCTGTGGAAAGATGTGAGGTGCAGTGGCCAAGATTTATTTAATGAGCCACAAACAATAAAAGAGAGAGACAGACTTGTAACTTCCTAATCACCGGGAACAGCAGTTGTTTTTGAAATGACTAGACACAGGGAAAAGAATTACTACCATGATGTTACAGTCACTGGAACAGAATGCCCACAGAGGCTGTCAGATCCTTTGAGGCTCATAAAACCGCAGCGGATTTCAAAAGTGCTGAGCAAACTCATCCAAAGACCCTCAACAACCTGCTTTGAGGAGGAGACTGGAACAAGTAACTTCCCGAGGCCCTTTCCAACTTAAATTATTCTATGACTCTGGATCATCTTAAAGTTGTTTCAGCACTTTTGGTTGTATATCTGTGCACCATCAGCTCTTCCTTTGTCTGAGTCAGAATATTCATCAAATGGGTCTAAGGTATGGATCTCTTCAACATCTCAGCAGTGAAGAATGAAATGAAGGAATAGTTTAGCTTCTCAGTTATATTACAACTGTTTTTATTTGTCCTTTTTAACTCCTGATCATATAACAACCCAACTGATTCCTTCTCAAACTTGTTCTTGTTGAGGCAGATGAAGATTCTTTTTTGCACTTTTATTATTTGATCTAGTGCCTCTTTGCAACTACCTCTGCCACTACTTCTCAGTTTATATTCCTCTTCACTGGCACCAGTAACACTGTTTTAGACTGTGAAGGATTTTTTTCAGCTCTAATGATGCCTCAAGCCCTAGCATCACCTTTCTGGTCCCACTTTCAACTTTATGCATATCAACTTCTCAGAATTTTTCTTCTCTTCCCTGTACCTTCTGTTTCTTCAAGGTTTGTGTCACTTCTGTATACCTTGTTTTGCCTGCTGCTTCTTTTTTATACTGTAGTTAGCCTTAATGGCTCAGCTACTGCCATCTCCCATGGCCTGAAATGGCCATGAAAACATTGCCGCTCAAAGAAACCTCAATTTCAAGCAGTTAGGGATTTCCAAGTCTGGCCTGTTTGACCCATAGGTTAAATTTGTCCATTGCCATTCTAGTGCTGGATTTTGCTGTCTTTGATTTTTCAGGCTACTACATACTCAATTTTTTCTTCTAGTTTTGGTCAACAGTACAGACCACTGCATACCATTTAGATAGTGCCTCTTAACTCACAAATACTATGTACTTGCAAACAATTTAAAAACAATAATTTCACAAGAACCTTAATTAAACCTTTCCTCCAATTTCCTGTGAAGACTGCGTACAATGACAATGGGTACAGTTATTAAACTGCTCTGACCCAAACAGACGTTTGAAGAAAGAATACCATTTACCTTATGACGTCTGTTACATCTCTCGTCTGTAAATTCATTACTGCATCAAATATATGAAATTAATGCATTAGCATACCTTTTCAGCTAGCTTCTGAGCTCGAAGCTGAAGATCTTGTGCTAAGCAATCACTAGAACTGTCTTCTGTTACAGAAGCAATGGAAAGCTGGAAATCAGCAACATGCCTGAAAAAAGAACAGATGAAAGTCGGGGAAAAAAATGTTGAAATGATGCAGAGATTTGACAAACCCAAGCTGACTCTGCGTATGGCAAGTCTGATTGGCAAGCATAAGCCAGCCACAGACACCTGAAAGTTAGCTATGTTTAGAAAGCTGCCGTAGAAGGCTAAATATTATCTTTGCTCTAATAAAATTGTAAAATGGATACGGTGATATCACCACTTTGGAGTAAAAGAAGGTTATACTAATGAATAATGTAGTTTATCTGCCAATATCATTACACTTCTCAAGCATGACACAGAAAAAAAAAAATCCATGATAACTTCACATTGGTTCTAAGCAGTTTCACATTAGATCATTAACAGACCATTCAAGCGCTGCCTATTATCTATATTTTTGAAGCAATTATATTTGTGTTGAGCTCACATCAAAAAATAGTGGTTTAATTAGATATAGGTGTCTTTTTATAATTGGACCAGTATATTAGCTTAGGTTTGTTTTTCTGTATTTCTTTTTCCCCGAAGTCCTGTTAAGCCATTGCATTAACAAACACAACCAAAAATAATACAACGTGACATAACATTGTGAGATAAAATGCAAACGCTACCGTTTTTTGGAGACAGGAACTGCAGATATGGACTTGATTAAATTTTCCGGTGGCAGACCCAAAACTTTCGAAAGCTGAATTTGAAATAAAGAACAAAGTGGCTTACACAAAAAAATACCCAGGGAAACACGTGAGCGACAGCGCCGGGCGCGGGAACGCCCCGCCCCCGCCCCGCCCCCTGGCCGCGGGAGGTGGGCGGGGCAAGGAGCCCGCGCCGAGACCCGCGCCAACCGGTCCGACCAACCGCGAGCCTCTGGGAGAGGGGGGTCCGGGTGAGGGCGCAGAGGGGACGGCTCCACTTTCGGCGCACCCCGCCCCCGCGCACAGCTACGGGAGGGCGGGGGGCAGCGTACCTGGGAGGCGATGCTCCTGCGAAAGGCGCAAGCCGCCATGGCTGCGCCGCCGGGCGGAAGGTCAGGGCCGCCCCTCGCCCCCGCCGCTCCTTTCCGCCCGCCCTGGGGCGGGCCGGTTCGCACCATTCTCAGGACGGGGGAGGGGGGCAGAGGAAGAGCCCCTTCGCAGCCCTGAGTGTTCGAGCCGCGGCGAAGCGGCGCCCAGAGGCAGAGAGGGTTGTTCCATTCCTCGGGGAAGGGGGGAGCGGTGAAGGCAGCGCGCCAGGCCGCAGCCTCTCACGGAAAGCAGGGAGCCGCGCCGCGCTCCC
>VXAA01000174.1:78686-138678 GCA_013399115.1 Anseranas semipalmata
CCACTGCGCCTGCGTCGCGGCTCGGCGCTGGCCGCTGCTGCCCTTCCCCTTCCCCTTCCCCCTCCCCCTCGGCGGCGTGGCCGTTTGTCCGTTACCGCTCGGACCGGGACGCGCGGTAGGGGCGATATGAGCACGTGCTCCGTCTCCAAGGTGAGGGGGGGGCATGACGTCGCCTTCCAACGGCCGCTCCGGGCGCGCGGGGCTGGGGCCGCTCCCNTGGAGCTGAGCGGCGCGGGGGCTGAGGGAAGCGGGCTGCGGGACAGCGCCCGCGGCCTCGGCTGCGTTGTTAAACACAAGCATACCTTTTTAATATTTACGTGATATTATTTTTAATATTTACGTGTTTAGCAAATGCTATTATTGTATTATTAAAGCATTAAATAATATTTATATTTCGTTTGACTTAAGCATACATAATTTCTTCTTACGTGCATGTGTTCTATACAGTTATTTTGGCCAATTCCAGTTGTCCTCTCCTGAATTACTCTTTTGCCATCCTGTGTGTAGTGTGGCATAAATAAGACTGTGTCAAAGCTTTTTGTAGTGGAATTATTCCACAGTGTTTAGGGCATGTAGAATAACTACAACTTTTGTCCAGCCATTTTTAGATGGTTTTTAATATACATAGGAAAACGGAAAATACCTGAGAATGTCTCCACTTCCTAAGGCAGTTTTTCAGAGGAGGACACTATAGTTACCGGTGTTTGACTTCAAATTCTTATTTGGACCAGAAGGAAAGTAACATGTCCGAAGATACTGAACAGGCAGGCTAGTGTCTGTAATCAAAATGAACATCTCTGTGGAGTTCTGTTTTTACTAGATCATTCTTATGCTAGTGGCTGAACTATCTCAGTTTGAGTTCAGCAATCTTCGCTTATGCAAGCATCTCAGCTGGGAAATACCGGATTGAATCAGACTGTTTATATACCTTGAACATTTGTGTTTTTCCTTCACCCTTGCTGTGGCACAAGAACCTCACAGTGAGAGCTGGGGAAAGTGTATGATTGCTGATATCCAGGCAATTACAACAAGAAGATGAGTTTTGATTTGGGTGGATGACGGGGAGAAATTTCAGGTTTTCTACAGGAAAATGAAAAAATCTTCCAGAATTCAAAGCTTAATACTTGTGTTTGATTTCATCCTTCTTGGTGATGAATCAGATCTAACTCCTGTCTGGAGGACTCCTGGAGGCAGGGTTTTTATTTATCTGAACCTTTTCCAACCATTTGTCACTTTGTTTTTGTCCATCTTTACTTTTCTGAGTTGGGATGGACTTGTCCTCTGCAGCTAAGGGATGCTTTTGTCACTTAATATTCATTGCATTATTCTGGATCACCTCTTCTATGCATCCCAGCCTCTTGCTTTGTTTTGTTTTTATCTGAATCTGTACTGAGGAAACAATTGATATGTCCCCGGGGAATCATTTCCTCTTAATTTTAAACCTGTTGAATGAAGGTGTTTGAGGAGTTCAATGATTCCTCTCTTGCTGCTGATCTAGCTGATGGATGAATTGAAGAACATAATGGAAAGGTGAAAAAAGTTCCTCACAGATATGCTGGGATACTGCTTCCAGTGCTTTTCCAGCTTGAAACAGGAAAATAAAAGCACAACGAATAGGTATCCTTAAGATGCTGGCAATTCACTTCAAATCGTTGATTTAACAGAGCGCTGAGATTAAAGGAGAAAAAGTGGCCTCAGGAAGCCCCTGGCATCTGGAGTCACAGTCAGATTGATGCTCATTTTGAAGTTTGTGTTTTTCTTGCTCTTCTCCAGGGCTGCTTTGTTTTTAAACCGAGTCCCAAGAAGAGAAAGGTGTCTCAGAAAACAGGTTAGTGCATTTTGATATATGTTGCTGTGCTTTGGGAGGGTGAATCCTGGAAGCTTCAGTTCTGATTGAATTCAGTCACAGCTGTGTGAGGATTTCAGTTGCTCCTTGATGTCAGTATTGCTGCAAACTCATTTCTTCAGAGGTACCCCAGCAAGTAGTAGGTTGGTGTAAATGTTTTTTCAATTTCCAGCAACCAAGATTGTATAGCTGGCCTTTGTCTTTGCAATTTTTTTATGAGAGAACTTTCCATACTACCACAAATTGTTAACTGACAAACTCTCTCTCTGAAGAGTCTGAGCCACTTTTAAGCTATGGGAGTCAGAAATGATATCCCATTCATAATTCTTACCCTATTCTGGGTCGTTTCTTTCTTCTTTTCCTCAAGAAACTTAGGCAAAAGCCATATGTGAACATCCCTTGGCTTGTGTCCACTAGTATTTGTTATATATACTTACTTTTCTTCAATCCAAAAGGTGTGTATACAAGTCTCTTGTCATTTGAGGAAGACTGAATGGGATGGACTCTTATTGGAGCCATAAATAAGGCTGCCTAAACAGTTGCTGTTGGAGAGTTGGTCAGGGAACTTACTGTTCTTATTCCCAGGTTAAACATCTTTTGGCAGGGCCAGAGATGTCAAAAAGTGTGACAATTTGAATATATATATATATATAACCATATAAAAACCAGAGGGGAAAGTAATAAGGCCAGACTTTTGGAAAACACCACAGGCTCGTTCATTACCAGAGGGACTTAAAACAGCAACTGCTTTAAAATTAATCCCAAATTATTTTTTCTGGGAGAGCTAGCACATCTGTGGCTCAGGGAATGAGAGGTAGACAAATATAATCCAGTCTGTCATTCCAAGGCATTGCAAGGTAAATAAACTAACAACCAAGACCTATGCACTTAAACCACATTGGAATTTTACCCTGTACTGAATATGATGTTTCTGCAAGATTTATAGCGCTTGGAAAAATCCTGCTGAATATGTTGCTCCGGTTAGCACACGGTTTGTCACAGAAAAATGAATTTGACTGAACTGTTCCAAAAAGAGAAGCAGAAATGAGCTGGTTTGCTAACAGCAGTTGATTAGAATGGTATTCTAAATAAACGTAACTTTGATGTGCATGGGTTGAGTTCGGAAGCCCAAACCTGACAAATGAGAAGGTTCAGTTGTGTTTGTAATACTCTTGCACCTCGCAAAGGCCTTCTGTGCACCTTTGCACCTATAGTTTGAGTTTTGGTAGTCTAGAAAAAATACCGTGCTTTGGTATAATAACACAAATGTGGTGGCTGGATTGTCTTTAATTAAAAGCCTGTGTAATCGAAGTATGTGATGTATTTTAAGTGATTTTTCTCAGGGATACAAATGAGGTGTTAGTTCAGGGGAGACAAGGAAAACAGAAGATTAGGGATGGGTTTTGTTCATCATTTACAGTGCAGTTTTTTGATTGATTTGAGAGATTGAATGTGCTCATCAGGTGGTTCTGTAGAGGTCAAACCACAGCTGATGCTCCCTTGAATGGCTACCAAATGGACTTTATAATCAAACATTTTATTTGTATGTCTGTAGAAAAATTTAATTGTTATGTTTAATGCTGCCTTGTAGCAACAGGTAACAGGCTGTTTGCTTAACCTTCAGTCTTTGCGTTCTTCAGGTAGTGTTAGTGAAGCCTTAAAGGCTACACCAGGCCTGCTAAATGTATGCTGGGAGTAGAACAGTTCCAAACCTGTGCTATATTATTTTATGAAATGTAGACTGTGTGAAGCTGGGAGGAAAAACAAGAAAAATCTCGCTCAATTACACTTGTTCCTATTTGGTTCCCTATTTTACTTTCTGCTCTGCCTTTCTTGTTTGGAAGCTGGTGGAGAGTTTCTGTGCTTATGTCTGTGAGGCAGAGGAGCACCTGGGAAGCCAGATGCATTCAAAAATGTGCCAAGACACTGTGTTACCAAAAAGGAGCTGATTTTTGAAGGTCAAGCTTTTAAGGTCAAGCTCAGACATTTTGCTTCTCCATTTCTTTTTCATAAACAGCTCATATAGAAGTGAGAGGCAATTTAGAGATGAGTCAATAATACAGGCCTGATTTGTGCTTGAAAGTTATATTTATGTTAGTTAAGATTATGTATTTAAAAAATATATATATCTGTATTTCTTGTAACCTAACAGTCTTTTCCCAGTATACCTTGTTATTTTCTGGAAATTGGTATTACTGCAGCTTCCCAGAAGAACAGAAAGGATTTTTTCATGCATGTATTCCTGCAAGCCTTTGTGCTTCATATCGGACTGTAATAGTGAAGGAGGATTGAATATTTAATAGGGGAAACAGACCCACAAAACTTTTTGAAGCAAGGGAACATATATATATACGTTATGTATGTATTAATAATAATGTTTTTTTTGCCCTGATTTAGCCTTTAGCTTATCTGGGACTTGAGGTGGAAGCTACCTCTTCAACTTTAGCCTGTTTTCTTGGGCAGTTGGTTCTGCTTATTCCCTCACTTACTCTACCAGATACCAGCAGTTAGTTAATTGGCTAAGAGGAAAATCACCTCCCATATATATGCGTGTGTGTATATATATGTATATGATAGATGGAGATACATCTGTAGATGTTCTTGCTTCAGATGGGTGCTTTGCTTTCTTCTCAAGAAAAAAAATGTTTTGTTTTAATAATATTTGTGTTTGCCTTTGCTTTCTAGCTGACTATTTCAGGGAAGGAAGCAATGATTCAGAGGACAGTGAGTTACGGTTTGCTACTTGTCAGTCATTATGGAAACAGGTCAAATTGGAAACAGAGGTGAGTCTTGCACCTAATATTAAAGCAGTGTTTTGCATTTATATAACAGTGCTGCTTGCTTCTTTGTTTTCGGAGATCTTTTTTTACACGCTTAAAAGAACAATTTGTTAAAGTAATAAAAGGGCCAGAAGTACTGACCAAGACTGGAATCCTTTTCTAGCGTACAGAATTAAAAAGAAAAAAATCCATCAGTTACACGTTATTTCAAACAACAGAACTACGTACTTCTGGTGCTTGAAGCTGCTGCTTCTAAGCTTCTGTTGTTACTAATTGACCTTCTTATTAATTCCTGGCATACTTTCTTTTTTTATTTTTTCTACCTCCAATTCAATTCTGTGCATGCCAGCCCTCTGAGGATTTTAGGCTGCTTTTGACCTCAGTGTTACAGAACTCACAGCAGCCCAACATTCACGGTGGATTTATGTGAATACAACTGCATGGATGTCAAATATTGAAAGACAAGGCTGCAGGCTTAGTCTGTTGAATTAGTACGGACAGTGTCAATGGGTTTGTCTGGTGGGGACGGGAGTTAATTTCATACTGAACTGTGGCCTCCTAACTGTTGTGTGTTAGATGGCATGCTGTTGTTGTGTCCGAGTAGCCAGCTGGCTTGTATTGTAGTATGAATAATTGTTTCCGTACAGCAGGGATTTCCTCCTCTATTTGGTGTCAAGGATTCTGGGCAAGTATTCCGTATTCCTCTGCCTGCTATTGGGCACTAAACATTATGAGATTTTTTTTCCCAAAGTTTGTTTTGGGATATACAGTAGGAGCCAGCTGGATGGAGCTTACAACTGGACCCTTGGGCTAAACTCACAAATTCCTCTAATTCTATTTCTACTATTCCAAGATCCAGCTCACTTCGACTAGGCAGCACCCTTTTCAAACCATAACTAGCCAGGGCGTGCAGAGCAGCACACAACATCACGGTGCTGATTATAGAGAATACACAGAAGCTTTTGGAGGTGTATTTGGTGTCACCCTGCTAGCTGCTTCAGCCTGACAGGTTAGCCACTGGCATTGGCAGAAACTGCCCTGTCAGTTACACAGCGAGGCCAGAGGGACAATGACATACTGCAGCCACTTCTGGAAGACCTTTTCTTAAGTCTTCTTACTTTGGCACAGTGTTGTCGAGGCTTTTGAAACAACGCTTCTAGATAGCCAACTGTGGCTGCAGGATGTTCAGGTTGATGAAGTGTTTTTTCCTAGTGCTCTGCAAGGGTTTGTCCCAGAACAGCCGGCACAGCCCGTGGTGGTAAAAGCCTCCCTTAACTGCTTGGAAGCACAGAGCCATTGCTATCTGGAAAATCATCATTCTTTCCTGTCCTAAATATTCTGCTGTTGTTTTCTTTGATGCTGCTAGGAGTTCACCAGATACTTTCTTCTCTTCTTTCTCCTCCTGGTTGGAAGTCTGTTCATCCCTACGTTGACAAATCGACGTGGGCCTTGCCTTAGTTTGATTTACCCTAGGGCAGATTACCTGCAGTTATTTTTGCTGCTATACATAGAATTTTCTTCACCAAGCTTCTGGGGTATCTGTAATATTTTCCTACTGAGTTTTGAATTACTGTCCTTTTATCACACTGTTGGAAAACTTGGAGGTGATAATTGTTTTTACTTAAGTAATCATGTGATAATTCAGGTTGGAAGGGACCCTAGGAAGTCCCTAGTCTAAACTACTTCTCAAAGTGGCATCATTTTGTGAGGTCAGACCAGGTAGCTGAGGGCTTTATCCAGTTGGAATTTTATTTCTTCTGTACTTTCAAGCCCTGGTGTAGTAAAACTGATCCATGGTAGAATTCCTGGGAAGTGTATGGCTTGCTGGTTTGGACTTTTATTCTAGGGCTTCTGACAATGTGCTAAGGGCAGGATGTTCACCAAAGTTTTTGCCAGGATACTGCTACCTGATGATTTGTTGGCAAGCTTTGTGCTTGTGCTCGTCTTTTTTCGGTTCTCTGGTGTCTGACTGAGGTCTTGCATACTGAAGAGGATTTGACCTCTGAATACTTTGTTGTGGAGCACTCTTGGCCTTTGTATGTCTATCACAAACTGGGCTGCAGTCGTGGCATTTGGTGATGATATCCTTTCAGGCTTCTCACAACATGAAAAGCTGGCAGAAATACTGCAGGAATTATGCTCTTGTCCTTGATTTTTGGAATGTGAATTTTTGGCCTCTTTTGTTCCAGTATTGCAGGATATCCTGGATTTGCAAGGATCCTGGATCCTTGCAAATGTTCTTACTATGATGCATCTCATTGAGGACTTTCAGAAACATTCCCTTCTTGTAAGGTAACATATTTTAGGTGTACTGCCAGGATCCAGGTTAGAAACACAAATCCCAAGTGCAGGGCTGTAACGTGGTAATTTTAGCTCTAAGGTGCAAATAATGATTTGCAGACCACACATGGCAAAACCTCACCGGGTATTAGTGTTGTAACAGGGACTGAATTTCCAGTTCAGTTTTTCAACTTTTTTTCAAATTTTCCAGAGTAGTGTCATGCAAGTAAATGAGTTGGTCACCTGAGATGCAGAGCAGCCCAATATGCTTTGTGGAAGACTACCAGAATAGTGCAAATAATGAAGTTATTTTGGTACAGGGAAACTGATTTAAGAAAGCTAAGTAAGTGTGTAGTGGTATGGCAAACTGAATTCCATTTTCACAAACACACAGTGGAAGAAATAATAGAAACTGTAACCATGCAATGTGGGGACTCAGAATCTTGTTAGATTGGCTTAGTGCAAACTTGTACGATAATGATCAGAAGCTCAAGGTCTGATGGATTCTGAAGCAGAAGCTCTGAGGATTGTTACAGGATGTATAGTAATAGAGAAGCTATTATGATGCTGTTATAAAGATGATGGCATAAACTCTTCTTTTTTGAAATGTCATGTTCCTTTTTTTTCTCAGTTGCCATAGAATTACCAGGTGTGAGCTCAGAGGCGGACAATCAACGTCAAAAAGGCCAGAAGAATATTTTTGAATAAGTAGAGGAGTGTGAAAAGATTAAGATTATTTTGTGTACTGTTTTGTCATTTTACCAGGCCTTTATGAGGACTGCAAGAGGAAGTCTCCTCTATAATGGAAATGGAGCTCTTTTTTTTTTTGTTTTTTAGGAGGCATCATATGCAACATCCTGGAGGTGTGTTCTTAACTCTTTTGGTAGCTGCCTCAGCAATACTGCTGGAGACGAGCTTTGCGACTTCATTTAAAATTAAGTTCACAGCTGTGTGTGTCCCTTCTTGTTCCTAAGAAATCTTGATCATGATTTTATTGGGAGCAGGAGCTTACTCTTGTCAGTAGCATCAACACTCTAGAATACGTATTGCTAATCGTAAACTTCAGAGTACATTTTTTGTCTGTTCTAGCAGAAGGGATATCTTGGATTAGAGACAGATTTTCAAAGGCACATACATGATAAAAGAAATACAAAATGTTGCCAGTATAGATCTGCCTTTAGAAGTTGTATCTCCCACTGCCCTTCTCTCATCTTGCTGTGTATTCTTATATGAAGATCATCCTGAAGGGCAAAAGACAGGGTAGCAAATGAGGCAGTCAGATGGTTTAGTATTTTTTCCTATAAGACATACTTAATGCTTTATTTCATCATTTTATTTCTTTTTTTTTTCTTTCATTTTGAATTAAATTTGAAAGAGCTGAATGTTTGTTCTCATACAGATCTCTCAGAAAAATTTCTACAGGTGTTTTATAACCCAAGAGGGAATAACAGGAGTTTTTATAAACATTCATTCTGTTTATTCCTTTTGTGTCACTCATGCTTTGTCCGTGTGTTTTTTTTCTCCTTCTTTGTGACAACACAGTTGAGCTCTTTTGCTGTACAAGTTATTGTTGAGACATTTGACCAGAAGTTCCAAGATGGGAAATGTCTGTTTTCCACATAGTGAATAAACTGGCATGTTTATGGTTTACAAAAAAAAAAAAAACAAACCCTAGCGTTACTTCTGATTTTACACTGGAGTTTTAAGGATTAAAACTGATGCCGGAAAAGGGTAGCAAAATGAAGATATTCTGGTGTTTCCACATTTGTATAAATAAAAACTCTGTTTGTTTACAGCAAATAGAGGAAGAATTGAATAAGCAGTTATTTGATAACCTAGTGAGTTTTTTGAGACGGTCTCATTCTGAGTTCCAAGAGAAGACAACAGAATGGACTCGCCGGATGAAGTCCAGAGAAATCCCTACTGCAGCTCTTGTCTTAGGTAACTTTTTAAAGATACATTCTGTTATGTCCATTTTCTTTCTTACAGAAGCTTAAAATTGTTACAGAGATCGAAGAAAATTATATTGCTGATTTCCAGCAATTAGTGTGAGCAACATCAGCTTCAGAAACCTTAACAGAAGAGATTGGGCTGGGAGAAGGAAGCAGGATTTGACCTGCTTCCCTTTTGTTTGTATACTTAGTAGTGCAGTAAGGTAACACCTTCCTTAAAGGTCCATCTGAGGCAACTGGTAGTGATTTCTTCCCGCCCCCAATGCAGTGGAGATGCTTTGATTCTGTCCCCATTTCTGACGTTAATTTCCTTGGTGGTTTCTGTGATTAACCATGGGATTATACAGCCTCTGTTTTTCTGATATATGTTAATGAGTTGATTCTTGCAGTGCATGTAGGAAAGCAGCATCATTATTTTGGAAAAGTAGCAGAGGGTGAGAAGAATAGCTGAAGGTCTTAGTACTAACTGAAGTTAGTGAAGTTCTGAAGTCTTTTTTTCTTTTTTTGTTTCAAACAGTTGTAACTGTAAACCTAGACCTGGTTCAGGGCAACCTGATAATGTTTTAATTGGATCATTTTAAGTAACCTAAAATTAGGTCTGTGCTGCAGATTCATCGTGTGAGCACTACCAAAGCCTGGAAGGTTAATCTGCTTTTGTAGGTAGCAGAAAGTGAGAAGTTCCTGCTTTGAATATCTCTGTGGAAGAAGCTGTGAATTGCCCTCTGGAGAGACTTTCTTTTTTTGTTTGATGAGGGGTGTTAACAAAGGCAGTAAAAGCTGAGTAGTTCGTAATAAATTCAGACTGTAGTTCATACAAACTCATAGTAATTTCCTCCTTTACATAAGCTCCGTGAGGATCCAGGTCTCAGGTGTCTGCACTGCTGCTCTTCTAGAGCAAGTCAGTTTCATCTTTTTGTGTCCAGGACTTAGGTGACTGCAGGTGTCTTCTGAGGTTATGAGTGGCAGGGAAGTTAGAAAACTGATCCTACTCCCTGAAGATTTGCACCCTTGAGAAATCTTTCATAAAAAAAATAAGGAAAAGTACTACATGAGCCATCTTTACAGTGATTCCCTGTTCCTTTCAGTGATTCCCTGTTTCCTTTAGCATTAATATCCATGCTTAATCTTGCTCTAGTTTTTCATCTTACCTCATAGATGATGTGATGATTTTCATTCTTTCCTTGATTATTTGTGATACCTTCTGTTTTTTTATCATTCAGTCACTGTGGTCACAAGTCACAGGAAAAATGCACTTAATTTGTCTTTCTTCTAGGTGTAAATGTTACAGATCATGACTTGACTTTTAGAAGTCTCTCAGAAGTCCTTCAGAATAATGTTACTCCTTATGTAGCCTTGCTGCAAGCCAAAGATTGCCCAGGTAAATACTGCAGCAGCTTTGCTTCTTCATCTGAATAAGCTGTCAATTAATTAGAAATTCTATCTTTTGCCCCAAATGTAAAAATAATGGGATGGAGGGATCTTGAACACCTTCTGAAGATTTGTTCAATCCCACGTTAACATTGCAGTAATGCCTACCATGTTTTAAGAGGTGTCCAGTTCTGTTTAAGACAGTGAAGATTGAAATACTACTTAGTTGTAGCATGAATGTCAAGAGCATGCTGTATTGTGTGTTGCATGTTGATATTGTAGGTTGGCTTTCTGATCAGATCATGTGTATGTACATTCCATTTTTTAAATGGCTACAGTCTCATTTTTGCAATGAAGAAATGGGTAGAAAAAATGTTCTCCCCTGCTCCTTATTTAAATATAAAAGATTATTTAAATAAAAAGATTGAAATAATTCTTGGCAGCATCCCCAGTGCTATTGATTAGCCTTCTCATTTATTTTTAGGCCACTCTGAAAGCATGTGTGGAGTTTAGGAAAGGTGCAGGGCCACCATTTTAACTTGAATTGTTGCTCTCCAGGCAACTTAATAGGATGAATTTTACTGCGTTAATAACATGCATACCATGAATACTTTGCAGCGTTATGGAGGATGAGATGTGCATTCTGGAGAAAGGGGGAGAATAATAAGAAAAGTGAAAAATAATAACTTGGGGGAATTTCTTAGAGCATGAGTTGGGGAAGTGCTAAGATTCTAGGCAACTAACTGAACGTCTTTATTGTGTGTCTAAAAATGTGTTCTGAAGGCATAAAAAATCTGATGCAGAAGCTTTTGGGGCAGCTGATGAACTGCTCTGTAGATGTGGACTCATCGGAAGAGGAGGACTATGTAGAGGTTTCCCAGAATAGAATACGTTGTTCAATGACTTCTCTTATCAGCTGGTATGAGAGTGTAACAAAGGTATGATTTTGCTTTTTGTGTCACCAGTTTACAAAAATGTCTGACCTTTAGATTCTTTTAAAAAGGAAATTGAATACCTCAAATTTATATGCAGTAGTGGAAAACCACCAAAGTTTAGCTTTTCATTTAATACTAAGAAACAATTGAGACTGAGGTGATTTGAATATAAATCTGTAACAGATGTGGAGTTAGTTTCTGATGAGGTATGAATGTCAGAATTCTCAAAAACAGGTAAAGTACTGTTTTATGATATGTTTACTTGGGAACCAGGAGCTTAACATGCAGTATCAACTTCATGCCAGATGCTTTTCTCCCAGGAGTGCTGAGATACTTTCCTTACTAAAACAAAACTTCAAGAAAGAACAGCCATCCGGGGGAAAGACACCGTATGAGTGCTGATGTGCCAGTATGTCATCTGCAACCCATACTATGTTGAAAAGCAGTGACAAAATAACTAAATATTTTTTTATCCTTGTATTTAAGAAAGCTAATGATGTTTTATTCAATTCTTTTTTTTATGTCATGAATAAAAGCTAGAACTGATTTTCTGAGTAGTGTGTTAAATAAAAGTTTAATGAGTACATGCTCTTTTTATTACTGTATAAATACATAGAAAATGGGCAACTTCCAGGTACCCGGCTAAAATCTTCTTCCTCAATCCCAACACAGTTTTACTGGCTCTGTCCCACAGAGTTCTCCTTGTCTTTGAATGTGTCGTTGTTTGTTTCGCTTTTTTTAAATTTATTTATTCTTTGCACTTCTTGCTGTGCAAGACAGAAGGAAGAAAATTTGTGATTCTAGATGCTTTGTAATAAGTACAATTGTATCAGAAAGTCAGTCATGTCACTTTGGAGTATTATAATATTGGAGACTTGTGATTAAATCTTTTTATTTTACTGTCTTCTGTTTATTAACGTATAACCAATGGCTTTAAAGAAAACAGATTCTGAGACTCCAAGCAAAAAAAGAACTTCCAGACACTGGCAGTCTCCTCCTGTTGTGGTTATCTTCAAAGATATGGAAAGTTTCACCACAAAAGTACTTCAAGACTTCATAGTCATCAGCAGGTAATGTGATTTGTTCTTCCACTTTGTTACCCATTTTCTATTTGCAGCTGTTTAGAAGTGTAAAAATGAGGGGACCTTACCAGAAGAGAGTTTGATCAGATATTGATGCTGCTTATTTGCAGCAATGATTGAGCAATTACTTGTCAGGTTTTGAGGATAAATTATCTTAAAGCTAACTTGGGAATCTGGTTCAGAATGCCTAAGGGCTTGATTGAGATATTGGGTGGTTGATTTAATTCTTTACATAAGAGGATGGGTTAGTACTAGTTCTTACAAAATTTGTGATTGTGAAACTAATTTTTTAAGATGCCTAGATCTTTCTTCTGTATACTGTTAAAATCATTTCATATTTTATAAGTACTGATGTAATACTGTTTAAAGGTTTTTAGCCTACTAATAAAAGTGATATAAACTATATAAAACGAGTGAATTTCTGTGTTGACCAGGATGTGTAATGAGTAGCCAACTACTTCAGGTGCTTCTGTCCTTCTTTAATAGTGTCTTCCTTAATATCATCTCAAGCGTTCCACTCAATACCTGTTCTCCAAAAAGAGCATCTCTTATTCAGTCCTCAGGTTTACACTGCAGTTGCAGCAGGATCAGAGCTTCAGTTGTAGAGTTAATTCAGTTGCAGCGTGTACATCTGATGTTACCTCTAAACAAGGCTAGGCAGTTTCATTTGCTGTGAGGTCCATAATAAAATTTCTTACTACTTCAGGTCTGGCAGATGAGTTCTCTGGGAAACATTTCAAGATATAAAATCAGAAATCACAATTATCTCAAAATAATTAGGCTACAGGGCAGGGGAAGATGAGGTTTTAATTGTTTTTCAAGTGTTGTGCTTTATTTTGCTTTTTGTGGCAAGGATAAATACCCCATCATGAGCATGTGGAATGCAATGAAGTCCAGTTCAGATCTGTCACAGTCTACCATTTACAAATATACTTTTTAAGTAGACTGTATTGTTTCAAAAAAAAAAAAAGTTCAGAGGATTCAAGTGATTTTATGACTAGAGGTTGTCTTGATTAAAAGAGAAGATGGGTAATACGGAAGCTGGGTAGGGTTGCATAGTACTTTGAAAAAGATCTTTGCGATAATCATAGAGACCAGATTTATTCTCTCCATTTGTCTTAACTGTGTTAGTTTAATAATAGAGGTGAAGTGGGTGAATATGAAGGTTCTTCTGATTTGTTAATCACGAGATTAAATTTTTCTCTCTGTTGAAATTCTTTTAGGTTGCCAACAGTGGGCAGCGATATGTGAAGTTTTATTGTTTTTATGTTTAAGTCTATAGCAAGGACTTTTGAGGAGTTGGAGAAATGAAGTAATTGTGGGGTGACAATTGAAACACAAAGGTCAAAATGTGGCTATAGTAAAAACAAAGAAAATGAATAAATTGTCAATTCTAACCTAGAAGAGATTTAAGATAGCAGAATTTGTATCTGCTTGAAATTCCAATTAAAAAATGGAATATAATGATGAAATAATACTGAAAATACTGTATTTATACTGTTCCCAGTGAATACAGCATTCAGTTCTGGCTATCAGTTCTCAAAGCATATACTAAAAAAAGTTATCTGAAGAGGAAGACTGAATCTGGAGAAGTTGATTTTTTTTTTTTTTTTAAGTACCATGGGAAGATAGAACTTCAGAGGAGGTTCATATTTATTTTGCAGTTAAGTAGTGTAAAATTTGTAAATGTTCTTGAGACTTAGCTGTTCAAAGTCTCTTCTAATTTTTCTTTATTTCTTTGAAAAAAAATGCTAAGATTCAGTTCTCTGAATATAAATTTTTGGGACAATAGGATTAGTACAATACTATAACTGAAAAGATGCTTTCTATGCTACTTCCTGAAATTTGAATCCTAAAATATCATTTAATTTGGTTTTCTACTTTAGGGCTTTAAGGCTTTAAGTAGCTTCCTTTCTTTTTCCTTTTGCTCCATATCAAAACTTCTAGTTTACTGGCAACAAATCTTTTAATTTGTCCCTTTCTTGCAGGTAAGTCATTTGAGCTCAGTGCTGTTGTAGGAATATAATGTGTTTGATTCATGATTTTCTGTAACATAACTATTATGTTTTTTCTCCCCTTCCTTCTCTGTGATCTAGTCAGCATATCTGTGAATTACCTCTAGTACTGATTTTTGGAATCGCTACATCTCCAATGATTATCCACAGCTTACTTCCTCACTCTGTTTCCTCTATGCTGTGCATAGAGCTTTTCCAGTCCCTTTCCTGTAAGGAGCACCTGTCTACTATCATTGACAAGGTAATTCCCTTTCTAAGTAGAAGCACTGGTATGTATTCAAGAACAGTGTACATGTGCAGCCTCTACAAGCAAGTTTTTCTGAAGCTTTTGAAATGGAATCTGTTCCTGAGAGCTGTGAATTTTGGATAGTTCTACTCATAACTGCAGAGCAGCTTATTAATACTGAGAGCTTCCTCTCTACATTGAGACACAGCTGCTTTCATCTTTCATTTGCATTGACATCTGTGCATACATACTGGGACAATTACACCTTGACATTCCCACCTCTTCATTAGAGTAGTGCTTTGATCCAAGTTTCGCTTTGTTTGGAAGAGGAGAGCCTTAAAAAAAAAAATCAGTTCAGCCTGAATTCTGCCAACTTTCAAAAATTTGCAGAGTTATCCAAATGGTCAGTTCATATAGACGCTTTGCCTGTGTGATTTTTGGTGTGCCACTTTGTGCAGGATTTCTGAAGTTGAAGTTGCTCTTCTACATGCTGAAAGTAGTGCTATCCCTGGTTGTTACAGCGATCTGTATTCTATTGTTTGTAACTTAAAAAATAATACAAAAATTATGTTAAGCTAAAACTAACTTCAAACATTGCATATTAAGAAAAGGAGCTTAGAAAAATGTGGTGAAATAATAACCGAAAGTCAATCTTTACACAGGTATTTGTTCTAGTAGAAATACTGTTTTTAGAAGTTGGCAATGTATTTACTATCTCATTTAGTCACATGCTAACATATGGTGAGAGTTGTATTAAATTGTACATACAAATTTTGCTGAGTTGAATTCAGGAAAGAATTTCTGCCATGGCTGCTTTTTCCTTTCTGTCTCCCTTAGGTACTTTTAACAACCCAGTTTCCACTTAAACTGAGTGAGAAAGTTCTGCAGGTTCTCATCAACATATTCTTGTACCATGATTTCTCTGTCCAGAATTTTATCAAAGGATTTCAGGTAGGTGATGGTAACAAGAACTCAAATTATGGGTGGTGAAAATGAAGTGTGATTATTAGACACTGAAAGCTTTTTTTAGGTCCTATTCTTGCTGTCATTGAAGCGGATTAAAAAATGCCCTTTGAAAATAGCTTGGTTCTGTGAACAGGTCGGTGTTTCTCTGCGAAAGTTTTAAAGAAAAACTTACAGGACCAGGTATAAGGAAGCATTTAAAAGTCAGCTTATTCCGGCACAAAAAAAGGTATATTTAAAAGTTGCACTTAAAAAGATGATCTGCCTTAGTGGGTAAAAAGGCCTCTATTTTGCTATGGATTAAATTGTGGCTTCCAACACCCCTGGCAGAACTCTCCAATTGGATGTGTATCAAGTTGCTGCCTTGTTTCTCTGTACCAGGTTCTTGGGATGTGAACAGAATTTGTCATGGTGTGAGTAGGCTACACCAGTGTCTCTTCCCCACTCCCTGCTAGAACTCTTCTGGAATAATTTCTGGATGCATGCTCCTTACCTTTTCATATGAAAAAATGAAAAGTATGAAAATAGGAGCTTGTAGGGTCACTTGCTTTGTGCCTCAGAGTAGGAGGTTCTTGTGCTCCAATTAGCTGTGCAGCAATTCCTGAGTTACATTTACCTTCTCAGGAGATAAAGTGGAAGACTTTGTAAAGTTTATTAAAAATTAATAATAAAAAAGTCCACACCGTATATTTTTATTGGCTTATCTTTGTATCTAGATGTATTTCCATGTCTGAGTATCTACGTAGCTTTTGTGGATTGTGGGCAAGAGTTTTCTGGGGAGTCTGTAGTCCTCTCTTTTAATGCAGGATTACGAAATTGTGTTTCTTTTTGCTTGGTGCCACAAAGGAACCTGTTAGTAAAACTTGCTGTTTTACGGTCATACACATTTACAGCATCTTGAGTTCTTTGATTTTTAAGATTCAATGATAACACATGGTTTAGAGAAATATCCCTTCTGTAGTACTCCTTCCTGCAGGCAGACCTGTGAGGACTTCTGTAGATTTCAACTCCTCTTATTTGAAAGAGTCACCAGGATTTAATGATTTCCCCATTGGCCTGATGTGGAAATACAAGTCCTAGTCCTCGCAGGGTATGGCTGTGTCTTTGTGCTTTAAAATACTAAAGGAAATTGCAAAGAAGCAATTTCAGATCAGATTTCCTAAGTGATTTTTACAAGGGATCACCGTCATCTCAGTTATGTCTAGGAGTGATGTTAACATTTCTGACAGGAAATGTCTTTCCCCTTTGGTTTTTGTTTTAAGTGGTTTTGGTGAGGTAGTCTGTTTGTCTGTTTTGTTTAGTTTTTAAGACTAGACGTGATGGATAAGCGCTACGATTTTGCAAGGCCCTGATACTAGGAACATTCAGTACAGATGAAATCAGTGATAGAGCATATTTATATTTGTGCATAGTAAGAACTTAGCAGTGTCTTGTTGTGTATGTTAAACAGAAATTGAAATGTGGACATGTGATAAGTTTGCTTGTATATTGTAGTTGCTTTTCGTATCTTTAAATATACTCTGTTATTTATGAACATTAGAGCTGAATATGTAACCTAAAGAATGCAGTAATTCGCATAAATGAATAGAAAATATTTGACAAGCTATAGTTATGGTTATGCAAGAGGCGAAACAATGAGGTACTGAATATGAATAGCACATAGAGCAAAAAAAGTAGTTACATGACTGTTTTAAACTGAACAATCAGTGTAGTGTAGTGACGTGACTTGTGGAATATTTATGAACGGTAATGAATTTTTTTAAAAGGAATTCCATTACAACCATTATAGAATATGCACTGTAGTGATGATAAAGCCTTAAAAGGTAGATACAGCAGGGAGGATGAATTTTATTAATTACACTTGTTCTCACTTTCTTTTTCAGCTCTGTATTGTGGAGCACTTCTATTCCCAGCCTCTTAGTGTACTTTGTTGCCAACTGAAAGAAGCAAAGAAGAGAATAAATTCTTTATCACATAATCAGTGTGAAAACATTCGAAGACTGCCCTCTTTCAGAAGGTAAGAGGGGAAATAAATTGGTGGACAGTCTTGTATTTAGTCAGCCTTGAAAAAGGTAAAAGGAATCTGTAAGTTTAACTGTGAAAACTGGACTACTTGTTTGTATAGCGAAGGTAAATCGATCAGGAGGAGGACAGTTCTAAATAATTTTAGGAACCCTTAATTTTCTGGTATAGAAAGTACAGCTTCTGTGGTTTGTAATCTGTTGCATCACTTGGACTTTTTTTTTCCTCTTGTACTTAATACAGAAACAAGCTATTATGACAAATAACCGTAAATCACTTCAAAACTTGTTAAGCTGATATGGAGCATAATCTCTAGGGTTTAGTTGTGGCTTTTCAACTTGCTGGATCTGACTGTCCCTTTTTGAATCTTTTCAAGTAAATCCTTATAGCAGCCTAAGCATTTTGAAATTTTTAACCTTGGAACCTTTTAAGCACAGTTTACATCATAATTTTTGTGTTCCTGTTTTTCCTTGCCATCCAGGTACGTGGAAAGACAAATATCAGAGAAACAGATTGCACTGCTGACGACAGACAACTTCTTAAAGGTAAATTTTTAAGAATGTCTTTGGAGAGCAAAAATAACTTTCCAAATATATTAGCTTATGTGGAAGATAATAAATGACAGGATTAAGATGTATAGTTCTGTATAACATCTTTCATACAGTGCATACTGTGCTTTATGTCCAGTAATGGAGAATGAGGACCAACAAGTCAAAATTCCAAATCTGTAGGCTTGCCCGGTATACCTTTATACAAAGTTGCACAGCTTTTCTTGCATCAGCTTTTAGCTATGTGTAGAAATATTACTGCTTAAGAAAAGGTTACAAGGGTTATTTGTGGCCTGGTCTTCTAATGCTTACTTGGACTGACTTTCTTGGAAAGTGTAAGTAATCTTGGAGGTTACTTCATAAGCTTTTAATCTTCTATGCGCTCTGTGCAGTCTCTGATTGAACTCAGTAGGGCAGACTGGGTCCTGAGGCATCCATTCACACTAGATGTTGTACAGGATTAAAACTTTAATTTATGTTGCATGCTTATCTGAAGGTTTGTCAAGTGACTGAAGTCAGGCTACTGCTATTGTGAGCACTTTAGGAATTCGTCATACAGTGAAAGAAAGATGTGTTTGTAATTTTCAACAGCTGAACCGCTCCCAGTAGATGCATTGCTGAGAATAAAGCATTTCTCTTAACTTCATCTCAAGTATAGCTAACCTGTCAGGCAAACGGTACTGCCAGAGATAAAGCTATTAGTGTATCCTAGCAGGTCTTCCTAGTCTGTAAGAACTTTTCAGATGTGAAGAACATTGTTAATGGTTGCAAGAGAGCAGACAAATTTGTGAGTGCAGTGCAATTCTAGTAGTCAAGGCTGGAGATGATTTATATGTGATTTTATGGTGTCAAAAACAGCATAACCTATTGCTATTTCCTTGCTGTTTATTCACACCTCAGCAGATGTGCCAGCACAACAGCTTGCATGGCTGCCCTATGAGTGTAATCAGAGAAACAATCCAATTTAAAGTAACCTGACCAAAAAGAGAAAAGAAAAGAAAAAAATGTGGAATTTTTCTGCTGGTTTGCTTCTGCACAATAATTTCCTCAACCTGTTCTCTCTGCAGGTGCATAAATGCTTCTGTTGAAATAACAGGAAGGAAGGAAGGAAAGAGTGGGAATGAGCAGTGGTAGCTGTTTCTTTGTTTAAACACATGATTTAATGGGTTGCTACTTTAAAAGGTTAATATTCATCAGTATGTTTAATAAGTATAATATGCCCCTTATTTCATAAGCCCATCCCCACCCTGGAAGTTTGGGAAAGAAACAGCCAGAATTCTTGGGCTTTTGTGCATATGATGCTTCCGACAAATTTTACCTTAAGGCACTAGTTCTGATCTCTACTGTAGCAGTACGACTGTTACTGCATTGCCAAGCTGGCAGTGTTATCTGCTCGGGAAGAAAAGACCCTACTTTTGCATTAATGAGCTGCTGTTTGTTCTGTATGCCTTCTTGACCTACAGTCTCACTCCTAACTTTGGAAATACTTTCAAAGACATTATGGTAGTACTTCATATAAATTTACTGTTCATGTTCAGGACCAGGTAAACTTGCTGTTCAGGCCTGTCAACTAAACTTGCAGTGTCCTTTATCAGCTGCTGTTTGTCTTCCATGTTGTTACCCTTTTTTTTTTTAGTAACTATGGGAGGAGTTCCACCTGTTTAGAATAATCGAGGTTTAAATGCATTTGCTCTTGGCAGTTTTACATCCTAATTTATTACAACTTTGTCTGAAAGTTTTCATGGCAAATTTCATTTGAAATTATGTAAATGTGGTGATCTATATTTATGGAAAGAATGTTGCATGGCCTTCTGATAATGTTTTCAACCTCTTCTAAAACAGAAATAAGGAGGGAAACAGACTATGTCCTTCCACTCTGTTATTTGGCAAAATATGTAACTACATCAATCTTGATCTGAGAAACCAGATGAGGGAAATACAGCTGCTATAATGCTCTCAGTTTGAGAAATAAGATTGATTTAGCAGCATTAAACAAAACTTGTTTTCTTCTCTCAGCTTTTTTACAGTGAAGATTTTTTTAATGACCCTGCTTAGAATTAAACTACAAATTTATGAGTGTCTGTCTTAGGGTCTTGGAAGGCATTTAAATAATTGTTAAACCAGTGACCCTTAAATATTAATAGAGGAAAAGTCTAGGGGGAGCAGTGTCTTAATGTTTTTTATCATCTCAAACCTTTTTTAACATTGGAAAGCTCTCTGCAACACCAAGGGTCTTTGTTACTTTCAGCCTGCAGTATGATGCTTACATTTTTCCAGTCAGTCTTCCTTATATCACCAGCAGATAAGTTGTTTTTTTGGTTTGTTTGTTTTTTTTTAATCTATCTTTGATACCCTTATTTTCAGCTTAACGTTAGAGAACTTCAGTGGCTTGGGTATGGTTTTTGTTTGTTTGTTTTGTTTGTTGTTTTTTTCCTCTCCATTTGGAATAGTTTGCTCAGAATTGAGTGAACTGGCAATAAAAATGTAGAGAATCCTGTTTTTCTCTTTTGATCTTTGACTGAAGTCATGTGAGAGATCTTCTGATTCATGAATTTAAATGTAATGAGCCTAAAATACTTAAATACAGGTACCAGAAATTGCTAGTGGGATTTTCCAGAAGTCTTACATATTCTTTCAAGGGAAGCCAGTGATAATGAGATGCAATCTGGTAAATTCAATAGCAGCAGTTCATACTTTCTTTTTCTTAATGCATGATTTTTTTTTCTGAAGATCTCAATCTGTGAATAAACAAGTCAAATTATGAGCACATAGAAGCAGCAACTGTAGAATATTTTTCTGTGAAATGATCTTTTTATGTACACCTCACTAGTAAAAACAGGAACCACCCGTAATGTAAGAAATAGATTTTTAAATGCATTTATAATGTAAAAATGCAAATAATAAGGATTTGAATAAATGTAGCTATATAACTTCTCAGTGCATATTAAAAGTATAGTCTTGTTTTTTGCAAGATGACATATTAAACAACAGCTACATATAGTTGAAAATAAGATTGTAATGCTAATCAATGACAACTCTCCGGTGAGATGGAGGAGGAAAGTAAAGTTTAAAATATGCAGTGGGATTGCAGTGAACTGTTGAAAGAGAACTTTTCTGCATAGTGGTCTTAAGTTAATACTGGGGATTTAAGTCACAGCGCACCAGAATGTCAAAACCTCAGAGTCATTTTAAGTACTTTTTGAGAGTTTTGAACAAATGAATGTCAGAATGACTTACAAAGCAATTATTCTGTCACTTGTAGGAAATAGTACAGAAGTTGCTGGAGGACCTGAATGTTTACCATGAAAATTATTTTCCGGTCCTGAGATGTCTTCATGTTTTCACGTGTTCTCTTCCGAAGTATCCTTTGGGCAAGCAGGTGAAGTACTGTTATTCCATTTTAGTGAAACATGTTTTGTTGTTTCACAGTATGACATCTGAATAAGTATTTATTCTTTCTATCTCTGTACTGTTCTGCTGGTTTGCCCCCTACTTCCTAAATGGAGACAGATTCTTTCTTGCTGTGGGCAGAGAGGAACAGCATGTGTTTTCTTTAGTGGCGGGGATGATACTTCATCAGTCTGCAGGAGTGAGTTTGTAGGAGGAGGCAGATGGACAGATCAGCAAGGGAATTGGCAGGTTGACTTCCCCACATCTGGAATACTCTGTATGCATTGCGGCCAATGTATACTCTTCTATGACCTAGAGGAGTCAAATTGCTAGTCAAATTCAGAGCATGAGACTGAGTTTTAACAACCTTCTGTACAAAAAATGATAGTAAGGGAAGAGTGGTAATTGCTCTTAATAGCCATATTGCTCTAATGTCATTAAATCTACTTTCTCATACTAAGCAATTTCTTCTTCCATTAAAAGAAGAATATATTCTGTGCATGTGCATTTGTCTGTTAGTTCTCAATCTATTACACACTGTTATTAGAGTCTGGCCCTAACTACAAAATTGGATTGAACTGTCCCAGTATTTGAGATTTAAGAGATGTTTTAGCTGGGGCATTTGATTCAAGTTCCTCTCTGGTCTCAGCAGTTACCGGCATCTGAATATTATTTGTTTTAAGCCTGGTGCAGAGCGACATACAGACTCTTGCAACACTAGGAAGTTAGTTGTGTAAGGTACTAAATACTCTCAATTTCTGTGCTGGTCATTCTGCATCTCTGGGAAACAAGCTTCAAAGGAATTACATATTGCTTGAAAAGACTGTTGTAGGAGTTCCCTATTGCTTTGCTTGTGAAAAACGTTATCCTTTCTTTACCTTCTGCATAACAGATCAGGGAGCTGCACTGTGCATGTTTGGAAAACCGTGTGTGGGAGACAGAGGAGTATGAGTCATTTCTTCAGCTAGCAAGGTGACTTTTTTCCTTTCCATTTTGTTTTAATACCACTGTGCACATGTAGAATATCAGTCTGTTACTCTGGAACTTCAAGCTGAGGATACTACCTGTTTGGAAGCTTTGCAGCTAGTTGTAGGATTGTTTGTAAGTATAATTGCTTTTTTCATTTTCTGTTCCTACTGTTATCTGTGAAACTCAGCCAGATTCTAGTATTTCTTATGCCCTGCGTAATTATGCCAAAGCCATTGAGATGCCTTTGTGGAAATGAGAACATCAGTTGGACTTTGTCTTTTAAAGTATGATTGTGTTAGATATTCTTTCAATACATACATTATTGTGCTATGTTTTTGAAAGCCTTTTTGTTAACAGTTGATCGACCACGTTGAGTTTTAGTTGGCCTAAATTGTGACCCATTGTGAAAAATGAGAACCTGATCCAAATGAGTAGCTGAGGCCTTTCTTATTTCTTATTTTACTGCTTTTTTTCCTTTTCATAAACTTGTCTACCAGTTTGTACAAGGATTGTGCTAAGTTTTTGTGCTGTTGTGAGCTTAGGACTTCAGGAGAACCTACATTTGTATTGTCTGTCAGTGTTTAAAGTAGAAAAGTCATGTAAACCAGTTTTCATAATAGAAAACCTTTCAGTTGCAGCGTTGGAGTTACCAACCATGCTTTATCACGGCAAGTAACTGTTTCCTGATAGCGGCATTCATTCAAGTAATACCTTGCTTCTGTCACACAAGGAGCTGATGCAACACAGTTACCAAAACTGCCTCCTCAAGAGCCTCTGAACTTGTGAGGTTTGATGTCTGACAGTAAAGTTGAATACAAAAACATGGCAGTGGTGGGTGCAGGATCACTGGCTGGGCTCATATACATAAGGAACGTTCTCTCCATTCTGTCCCTTTGCCATACTGAGTTGCTCTCCCACACCGCCACTTTGCTATATTCTTACCCTCATCCCTTTGAAAGGATTACTTGCTTGAGTTGTCATCTCTGCAGTCATTCCTTCTTAATTCTTTTCTGACTCTCTTGAATCTTGACAGTGCTCAATCACTTATCAGCCCTTGTCTACAAATGTGTCATTGTGCTTTCCTGTTCTGTCTGTTCTGTCATCTCTAGTAATTCTTGGCCATTTTTTCCTCGCCTTTTTCTCCTCCTATGTTTAATTTGCTTTCCTCCACTCTGAATTCATCTGCCTCTTAGTTGATGTTGCCATCAGATTCTGGCTTGCTCCCCCTTTATTCTTACCAGTTCATCTCCCTCCCGCTTTGTCTCTCATCCTGGCACCCACTGTGTGGAGGTTCCACTGCTCAGGCTAGAATAGAAAATACCAGCTAGAAAATACAGAGTAGAATAGAAACACCAGTGATCGGGATTATTGCTTTCATAAATGTGTGTGTGTGTGTGTGTTTTGTTGTTGTTTCATTTTGTATATGTTTTTAATCCAGGAATTCTGTCATTTTCCTAACTCCTTCAGCATGATTCCTTAAAATACTTGGAATTCTAGCTGTGACTGTATTTTATTTTTTCTAGCTTCAGCTTTTTCTTTAACTCCCTTCTCCATTTTACACTTATTCCCTCCTCAATGATTTTTCTGCATAGGATCTTGCTGCTGTCTTTTAGAAGAAAATGATAAAATGTGATCTTTGCACTTCCACTCATGATCATCTTCTTTTTTTTTTCTCCCCCCTTTGCTCAGCTGTGGAAGTTAGTGACCGTTCTTTAATATCTCTGCTTTCCCAGGAGCCCTGTCACCTATCGATATTCCTTATGCTTATCCTTCCATTATTCTTCTTTTTGATATTTTCTGGAGTACACCTTTTTTCCTTGTATTTAGGAATTAAAAATTAAGAAGAGAAGCTTTTGATCAGCTTATTTCTCAATTTGCAACACAATCTCTCTTTTGCTCTTCATGAATTATGTTTGAATGTGGGTCTTTCAGTTACCCTGAGTTCCTTTTTGTTTTGGTTGGTTGGTTTTCTCTGCTTCAGCCTTTTCTTGGGCTGGCTTTTATCCCTTCTGTTCTGATGAAAGTGCCCTCCTCAAAGGTGATGTTTCAGCTGATCTAACTTTAGCAATCTGGAAAGTAGTTATTCTATGTTAAGCTAGTTTTCTAGAGTCTAAAAAATATAATGGGGAGAGGGAGAGTGCGTGAGGTTTAGCAGGTAATCAATCTAATCAGAAGAGAGATAATTCAGAGATGTTGGAACATGTCTCACTTCACTGATTTTGGGGAGCTAACTGGCTTGGATGTCTGGCCAAGATTTTAGTGGCAAAACTTTTTGAGGATGGTCTGACTTACTGTCTTCTATCTATATACTGTACTCTATTTTTGCCTTCTAATCACTGATGTGATTGGTCACATACTGCTCATCACCGTCCTGCCCTTCTGTGTCATTTTGTTGTTCACCTGTCTGTTAGCACTTCTTCAGATGATCCTCACTTCAGCATTCTGAAGGAGTTTCTATGGACTTCATCCTGGCTTCTTTTCTTATTTTTCATAACTTATCTCTGCGTAATAAGAAACATTTATTGGATGTCTCTGGATGGTCTGAGATCTTCCTTTCTTAATCCCTGTCTCTGATACCTGGAATACCTTGCAGTAATCTCAGGCCCAAAAGGCTGAAAGGGATCCTTTTCTGTTTCCCAATATATAATAACCATCCTTTTGCCTGTTGTTTGGGCCTCATAGCCCCATTGTCTTTGTAAATAAGTTTTTCTCTAGGTTGTTGTATCCAGGACACTTCTAGAACTTGCAGGTTCTTTTTGGATAATATTACTAAAATAAATAATGGAAAAAATTACTAAAATAAATGAATGGAAAAGATGTTTTTTTCCATTCACAGATCTGTAAATCTTGTCATACTCTCTTCATCTTACATACTTAACTATTGCAGTGTTTTCTCAAGCCTGGAAGAAGGCTGTCTTGTTTATCCATTATCCTCTGCAAGACGTTATATGTTTTCTACTCTTTGTGGGGTCAAGGTCACCCTTTCTTTTGTTAGCTCCTGCTGCTTTTCTGTATAAAATAACAGTTGCTTTCAGATGCATTCAACTTGCAAAAATCCATAACCATAAATCAGATAAACATCAACTGCCAGTCAGAAACTAGAACCTGAATTGCAATTGCCCTTCCAGACATCGACAAGGCTACCCTGGCCTCTTCTACACGCATCCTTGAAACTCTCTCAGACAATGTTTAGGTAGCTGACATGAGGAGACCCTCTGTCTGAAACACTGATCGCCATCATCTCAGTGTTTTGTTATGGTCCCTTTTTCATGTATCCGTGTTTTTTCTGTCTTCTGAAGTCCTTCAACTGTTAGCATCTTTGTTTTGTGCTTCATAAAGATGAAGCAAAACACAAGAACAAACTGAGTAGTAGTAACAGCAGCTATTACGAACGTGAGATAGTTCAGAACCGTAGTGTTTGTTGATTGGAATCTCTTGCATCGCGTGTAAAAAGTGGCATGCATGTGAAAAGGTACTGGCTTGATGCAGTGACTGATTCTGGAGTTCACTTATGGATATTGCAAGGACTTGCTTTGATATCTTTTGAATGAAGATTCTGAAACTGAGCAGTACTTAGTGACATTTATAAAATGCCCTAATAAATAAATAAAACTATGTAAATGCTTGGCTGGACGTTGGACTAGATGATCTCAGGAGGTCCCTTCCAACCTAAACAAATCTGTGATTCTAAGAGTGGTTAGATTTATACCAATTAAATACAGAAAGCAGTAATTTCAATTTAGTTTGAGAATTCATTCTGAGTCACAGAGGGGAATGGATTTTGTGGATGTGTGAATATATACTAAGCTGATTTTATAATTTACTATCTTCTTTAGAGTGAATTGTAAACTCTACCATACTATTTTTATGGGGTTCACCGTTTCAAAAATTGACACTCCAAAAATTATACCTAAAAAGACTTACTAGGTATATAGAGTATCAGAAAAGCTTTCCTTGTCAGTTCTGTACGAAAATGTGAAGGACATCTATCCAAGCCGATTTGTTGTGTTTGTTTTTTTTTTTCTCTCTCTTAATGACAGCAAGGAAAAAAATGACTTTACAGCAAGACTGAATGCTTGAAATCCTGGATGTTTTCTCTTTTAAAAGGATTTTTTTTTTCATTTTTGTTTTACTTCTTTTTTTTCGGCTAAGAACATTGAAAGATGTTTCATCATTCTGTGTCAACAATTGTGTCTTTTAGGATGTTGAATAAGTCTGATTTGGTAACCATGCTTCAAAAATGTGTGGAAATTCTTGTGTCATCTCCTGGAAAGGAGTTTGATAAGATAGTAGAGAAGCTGAAGGAGTTCTTGACCCAGTTTCAGAAACTAGAAGGTGGGTGTGCATCATCATACATTCTCTTGCAGATTGTATTGAAGCTGTTCTATGATCAGACAAATGGGTATCATTTTCCCTGGTGATATCCTCTCATTGTATCAAGTTATCAGATATTTCAGGATTGTTTTTAAATATGCAGACACAACTAGGACATATTTATATGCTTTATTGGTTTGTGGTTCGTGCTTTTCTAACACAGAAGAGTGATGTAAGATAAGAAATTGGACAGATCAGCAAACATTACTCACTAAATCTGTCATATGTGTATTCTGAGCATTTTACCAGATGTTGCAATCACTAAAAACATTTAACAAGTAAAAACAGATTTTGAAAGATAAACGGAAGCAGACTTCCTTATGAGAAAGTATTTAATCCAAATATACATACGAAGTTGTTTCACCCGCACCTTCAGTTAGATTCATATGAAAGCTAGGACACCCATTGTCAGTTGTCGTGGCTCTGCTGACATGCTGTAACCTGTCAAGCCCCTATGTTTGGTTATTCATGGTAGGGGGACATATTGGAAGCTTTAGTAAGGCAAATGAGCAGCAGCTTTCTGTCTTTCAGAGGCCATATTCCATCTGAAAGTGCCATATTCCATCTGAAACAGGACTATGACATATTCCAGCATTTGTCTGGAACAGGAATTTGGTTCTTTCCCTTGAACTACGAAGAATTGCTCCCCCATGTTTCTGTTTTGAAGATGAAGTGGTTACCATCTGGTCTCTTTTATGCATACTAAACAGAGGTCATTGTCAGTTGTGGTTGCTACCCTCCATTCAGACAAGTCACCAAATGCAGTCTAATATTAATTAAAGTAGACGTGCAATGCCCTAGGGTTAATGGTGGTTTGTTTGGAAGAATTGGTGCTTGTTCTGTACCATGTATTTGTGAAAAGATACAGTAATATTAGGGCTCTGGTACGGGAATGTGGTGATCACTTTGAAGAGGCTGTGTATGTCACTGAAGGCACTGGCACTGAAGAAACTGAACTACATTGGAAAACCTAAAGGTTCATCTAGTTTGGAAAAGAAAAATTAAAGGAAAACAATTCACAATGCAAACTCTCCAGAAGTATTGGGTAAAATAGTAGGATTTTTACCTTGAGGGAATAAATAAAATAAAACAAAAAACTCTAGGAATTCAGGGACATGCAGAACTATAAAACAAAAAAGGCAGTATTTATTTCAAATGATGATTTGAAGAAGTTTTTAAAGCAAAAAAAGTAATGAGTCTGTGAATGATCTTTGTTTTCAAAAAGGATTTAAACTATAATGAAAAAGTGAGGGGGGACAATTTAAAATAAGCCTTAAATGAATAGATTGTTGAGTTAGGTGACTTCTTCCTGTATGTTTCTGATAGTGTTGATCTTCAGCAGAAGTTTTCAGAGGTCTGCCAAAAATGTTATGTACCCAATCTGCCTCAGAGCCCTTAAAGTGAAAGGATAATCCAAAATGTTTGTTTGTTTTAAACAAACAAACAAAAAGAGTCCATCTTCCCAAGACTTCCTAATGAATTGGAGAAAAATCAAAATATGAAGCTTGAGGAGAGAAAATATGTTCAGTCTATTTTGAGCAAAAGGATTTGGTTAAAAAATATCTCGAGTTAACTGTATCAGTGGAGAGAGGAAGTTCTCTGTTTTGAATTCTTTAACACAAATACAAATATTAGATAAAATTCCACTGAGCTAGATATTAAATCTTTGCCATTCATTCACACGGAGGTCTTTTAAAAGCTTTTCAGTTTTGGCATTGCTCTGATAGTATCAGATTTTTTATTTTTTTTACTCTTTCAGAAGAAAGAATGAGTTGGCAAATGCATTAGTGAATGTATTGGGAAAAGGTCTTACAGGACTTGTGCAGTGTGTGTGTGCTTACAGGTGCTGTTGATATTGAGTGTTTGAGAACTGTAAACTGGAGAAAAAAGATGAGGTGGTTTTTAAAGACATTTTAATGATCAGTTCAGTTCTTAGTACTGTTTCTGAGCTTTCAGGGTAGAGTTACTTGATATCATGGACCTGAGCATTCTCATAACTTTCATTAAAAATAGAAGTTATCAGTTAGCTTTCTTTCTCCAGAATTGAGAATTGCTAAAATGGATCAATGCTGCAAGATACTGACCCAATCAAGATTCTGTAACATTGAAACCAGTCTGCAGTCCTGCCCTATTCACTGACAAAATGCCAACTATAGAAGATAATTTTGTTGCCGTTTTCTGTTAGATCTTTTCTGTTCATACTAAGGGAATTGCAATGATGATTTTTAATGATGCTGTCGACACCTCTGCAGAGGGCAGTACAATATACCAGCTCATTCTGTGTAGGTCACCAAAAAGCTTTTATAGATCATGATTGTGACTGCTGATCGGAGATTTACCTGTGATCTGTAGGTGGAATCTCCATCTTATTAAAATCTGCATGAGTAAGGCAAGAAATCTAGTTACATTTTGATTAGGAAATAATCTTTATCGCTCAGCCTGGCTTTGGTAGGTTTTGCTTGTTTGTTTTTAATCTAAAAATTATTAATAATTGGTGCAATTGATCAACAAATCATATGGCTATGAAAACAAAATTTGGTTATAAATTAAGATGAGAATAAAACTGGACAACAAAATACTTTAGCAGACGTTTGATTTGCTGCTCTGCTTGCAGTTTCTGAGTTTAGTAGGTGAACTTATTTCCTATTCAGTGTTTTTTGCAAATGAAAAAATATGCAGCGTGTGACTTTTTGAATACTTATTAAGCATCAGTACTGTCTTGTACTAATCTGTCCAGTTTACGAATGTTGAGATGATGACCCAGAATGACGTAAGTGGAATCACATCAAGTGATGTGCAAGGCTTATGCTGGATCTTTGCTCAGGGGTGCATTGCTTCAGTTACTTAATTACTGTTGGTTAAGTTGCACTGCCGACTCCTTCTTAACAATCTTTTACAAGTGCAAGACTCAAAAGCTGCTTGTGTTTGGGTCTGTGAACAAGTAACTCTGACCACTTCTCAGATTGCTTGGATTAGAGGGTTTATGTAGGTATTGAGGAAGAGTTTACCCCACGTATCAAACATCAGTTTTGTTCTAGTAGCAGAAGCTTGCCAAGAACGAGATGAGTCCGTATCGTCACAAAAGGAGCTCCAGAAGAAGACAGACCTTTATCATCTTCAGAAGGTTAGGCCTGCGTAGGCTTTACTGACTAGTTCCTTAACTGAATCTTTCTTAAGACGTATTTGTCCATGGTTGGGTCTTCCCTGCTTGCTGGAGCTCTGAGTAACGGTTGTGTATAAGTTACTCTTCTTAAAAATGAATGAAACCAACCATGTGTCAGACCTACCTGATGAATAGAAAATAATAGAAAACATCTGTCATAAACTAGGATTTAAACATGCAAATTAGTTTTTTTCACATTGAACTTGTAAATTACATTCTGCCTTACCCATATTTCTTCAAGCTTGAGGCTTGAAGAATTTCCCTAACTCTTACCAGTTTGAGAACTGAATATACTTGCCTAAATAAAAACAGCTGCACGATCACACTTATGAACATAATTGATGAAGACATGCCAGCAAAAATTAATTATACATGTTCAACATATAGATTGTATTCTCCAGAGAATAACTACCTCCCATGTAGTTTTATGCACCACTTTTTTTTAAAGACTTTGTTGGAGTTGAAGGAATCAAGGCGGTCTAAGAAACTGACAAAGTTTGAAATGCTTCGTTTTGAAGTTGTTGACTATATAGACAGTCTTGTAAGGTGAGCTTTCCTGTTTTATATTCCTGCATTACTTTGCATCATAAATTAAAACAGAAATTTTGCTAACAAGTTAACAGGGGAATAAGTCTGGTCAAAATTGTGTCTTGGTCTTTACAGAATGAAGCACACTTTTTTTTTTTCCCCTCTTATTCTTTCTTTGATGAGCACTCTAAAAAAAAATAAAAATCTCTTTTCCCTAGATTAGTAGAAGTAATTGGCACATAAATTGACAAACTTATTTTGGCTGCAGAATAAAGTTGAGGGGAGGACTGGGTATACGTTACGAAATAAAGTCAAGAGTTTTTACCCTAATCTTTGCTGATCTGTTCTATTTATGAAACTGTATAGATGTCAAGTGTGATATCCTAGCAATTTTGGGGACTGTTTCAGCAACCGAGGCATAGCAAATAGGGCCTTGGAGGCAGCTTTGTAGCAGAAAATTCGAAAGGCTTGGGGTGTGTGGGGTAAGAGAGGAAGGCACTTGTTAATTGTACAGCCTTAGTGAAGGGAGGTGGCAGGCTGAAAGCATGTGGTGGCATTGGGTGGGTGTAGAGAACCAACGAGTTTGACTGTGCCAAGAAAAAAGCTTCAGATATGAAGATAGAGATGAGCAGAGACTCATCAGGAGGCCTGGAGATGGATAAGTAAGATGTGGAGTAGAGTACATGGCTGGTGTTAGCATTTATGCCCTTATTTTTTAATTTGTCTCTGGGCCAGCTCGAATTCTAAGTTAAATCCATTACATGTAGAGTTGATATCTATTGACTTCCCTGCTTAGAAATTGATTTTAGCCCTGTTCATCTCTTTTTATTTTATTTTATTTTATTTTTTTGAGATTTGTCAGTAGTGGTTGAAATACATTATTGTAGTCTCTGATTGCAGTAGAGTTCTGTTGTGTTCCCTTAAGGTAAAGCTTGTATCTCCCTCCTCTCCCCATGCCTCATGTTGCTTTTTCAGAAATTACCTTGTTCCTGCAGACCACAAGACTCTGCATGAGATAGTGTATTTCAGCACAGCCAGTGTTCTCCGTGAGCACTTGAATGCTGCCCCGAGGATTGCACTTCACACAGCTCTGAATAACCCATACTCCTACCTGAAGGTAAGAAACAAGTGAGTAGTTTGCAGTGCTGGAGTAGTTTCTGAAGGCTGTACACGGGGATGATGTTAAAGTCTTCGTTTTGCTGTTTCATGAAGCTTGGCACGCATTCAGCTGTTTTGCAGAGAACCAGCACGTCAGTGTTGATAAGCAACTGGGGACTTTGCTAAGAGCTAGGGAATCTGGCTGGCTGAAATAAGAGGCTGATTATGGAAAGAGTATTATACGGGAAAGCTGTTTTCCAGAGGCTGTTCTAGTCGTGATCTTTTCTTCTATAGATGTAGCAGAAAAATCGTTTTGTCCTCCATTATGAATGGGGGGACTGTGTCTATGGGGAAGAATAATAGTGTCTACGTCTTTTTCCAGAGACTTTCTTTACAGGGCTGGTGCTTAGTCCTCACTGTGTAGACTTGCTGTAAGGTGAAGGCTGTGCTTGGGCATAGTGATGAAATTTACAATAGCTTAAATACAAGCATTTATAAAGGAGTCCTTTTTTTTTTTTTNTCAGTATCTGTTGTGTACTGACATCCTGTCTTTTTTGAGTCCAAGAAAAGGATTGTCATTGATTCTGTTAGTTAACCTGACCTTTTTCCAGAGAAGAAAAACAGCCCTTTTCCCATTTCTTTCATATATCAAATTCACGGGATGACCGAAGGAAAGGAGTAGCACAGGATTTGGAGCAGGAGTGAACATACATTTCTCTGTTATATCCTTGATTATAGATGCTACTTGGAGTTATCCTTCTGCCTTTCTCTTAAAAAGTCTGATCACAGTTTTGAAGAAGACATTGCTTATGTCTGTATCTGAGTGTTTATATGTTAACTTGAATCAAAGCCAACACTCAATTACCAGAAACGATGCTTGATAAAGATCAGTCTTTGAAATCTACGGCCCAATTTGTATTGGGTCTGTTGGCACTGTGCCTCTTTGAATGAGGGCTGTCAGTTTTGCTGCGTGCAGGAGTTTTTCTAAAATCACTTGATCTTATTTGTGAAAATGGCAGTTAGCTAGTGGGCTACCATTAAAGAAACCTAGTATGAACATCACTAACTTACACTGTAGAAAACATGTAAAGATTAGGAAAGCTATCAAAATCTAGCTACTAATGTGTTTAATGAGTATTCTCTTTGATGAATTGACAGGACTTAAAGTCCTCTCTCATCCTGCACTTTGTTCTTTGACATACTTTAACGTGTTTTTGATGTTTGAGTTGATTGCGGAGGTTTTGGCATAGATTCTAGTAGCAGCAGTATTGGCTGAGTACCTTGCTTAGCATTTTAATCCATGTGAGTTAAAGAAATATTTTTCTTAATTGTATCCATGACTTCCATATGGCTTGTACTTTCCTGGGACGTGACCAGAGCAAAGTTCTCTAGAGCTGTTCCTACCAGAGGGCTAGGACAGAAAAGGATCCGCTTCAGTGGAGTACCAGCAAATGATTAATAATGTGATGCATTTCTTACAGGACTCTAGTCCAGTTGTTTATTCAGCTAAATGTGAACCAAAGATCATACTTATCCTGAAAAAAGAATGTGCACAAAAAGGTGTCATTCTGTTTTCATGGATCCCTTCAAAATCCAACAAGTTGCAACTTGGAATATCAGCAAGTCACTGCTTAGTATCATATCACTCAGGGAAATCTAATTTTTGGATCTTCCCAGCGTTTAGATGGTCATGCATTTTCAATTCTTGACCTTGGGTATAAAGGGTGTTTTTTCACATTGATCTCAAGGAATGAGCCCTGCTATCCGTGGAGAGACTTCAGTTCCTATAAAACGAAAATCCTTGAGTTGCAATTAAGCTCTCGCAGAGGGAAGGGGGCACTAGACTGGCATTTGTGCCTTAGGAAAGATGACACTTGAATCCAGAGCAAGGTACAGATACGTCTTGTCTGGCCTCTAGGGCAGGGTCAAGCAAAAGAAGCCCCTCGTGAACATGTCCTGGGTTGTTCCCACTCCGATACTCTTTTCTTTCTGAAGCAGCACCTGTGTGCCGTAGAGGTGGTTTCACAGCTGGCTGCTCTTCCTAGAGCAACTTCGTGCTTGTCGGTCCAGTTATTTCCTCTCGGGGACAGCTCGGGTGCTGCAGCCGCAGGGAGCTGAGGTTTCCCACGCGCAGCAGCAGCTCCCTCGTGGTGTGCTGTGAAGACGTTTGTGTGAGGTTTAGCTATATATTAGTTTCTACAGATGAGCCTCTTCCAGGAGAATGCAGTTGCTCCAGAAGTTGATCTTCCCTCGGTTTTGATTACTGATCAGGCTTACAGACAAGGAACTGTGAGGTTGAAGCACCTTGCTCTGTCTTGGGCAGCTCGGGCATCTCGCTTCCACGGAAGAAAAGGGCATGGTCCCTCCTCCTTTCTTCCCTGCAGATCTGCTCTGGTGCTTGCTGGGTGCTCTACTAAGCCAATTTGGGTTATGAACTGACAAGTTATTAGGCTGGTATTGAAAACAAAGTCTGAAAGATTAGAAAATCCATGCAAAGCGTCCAGCAGCACCAGAGTTAGCACAAGGGTGAGTGGTAGGAAGCCACAGGTTTAGGAGCAGTAGCAGAGGGGAAAAGAAGTGTAGGGCAACCCCTCTGGGCAGTGGTGAGCCACTAGATCACCCAGAAGGTGTAACTTTACCTGTGCTAGTTGATAACATGGCAATACGGTTGGACTTGATGATCTTAGAGGTCTTTTCTGACCTAAATCATTCTATCATATTTGAAACTATGACAGTGTGCTCCTCAGTTACAGTCTAGTAAATTGATGGCTCTTGTAACACTTTGAGATTTTAGCCGTGTCAGTGAATTTATCTGGAGACCATCTGGGCTGAACTGATGTCTAATTAATGTCATTAACCTGATGTCTGTGCTTTTGTGTTCTTTGTACAGAATAAATAAACTTGAAAATTGTTAGGCTTTCTGGAAGTTGTGAAATGTCTCATAAGTGCTGGAGCCCGTATTGAATCTCAGCCTCACAAATTGCAGGAACTGAGATATGTGAAATGTAAGCTAAAGATTCCTGAGCAAAGTTGTGGGTTTTGCCCAACCTTCATTCCTATCTTGAAAAGCTTTTATTTATGAAGGTGTCTGTGCTAGGGCCTTATGGACTTCCCAAGGCTGGCATACTTGCTGTAATATTTTACTACCATATAAAAGCATTTTAGCAAAAATTTCTAGGAACCAAAAAGAATGATCAATAGTTGTTTTATTAAAGGAGCTGGCTTCTTAGAGTGTGTGAGACTGAAAAGTGGACAAAATTATGAACTGATGTGAAATGTGATAAATTTCTGCAGCCATGCAGAGACTTTTTTTCTTCTAGCTCAAGTGGCTTTTTTTTTTTTTTGCTTCTAAGTAAATGGTTCAGTGCTGATGACCTGGATTTCCTGACATACAGAATAGTTTGTGAGAAATCAGACTTGCCTTTATAGGTGTTGAGTTTCAAGCCAGAGAGAAATGATTGTTATGTTTCAAAGATAAAACTCAGATGAGAGAAGCGATTTTGCTTTTTAGACCATGTGATAGATCTTTGCTAAGGCTTTCTCTTTTCTTTCTGAGGGAGGATGAGGGACACCTTTCTATTTACCACATAGTAAGGTCTGAGGCAAATCATGACAGGTTTCTTTTCCTGAATCCATAGAACAGAATATTTCTCTCTGATATGTAAGTAGAACTAGCAAGAGAAATAGGAAAAAGCCTAATCAGATAATCATTCAATTAGAGAATGCATAAGTATAAAAGATGGTAGGAGTGAAGTAGCTAGGAGAGTTTTGATTGTTTTTCAGTGGTATGTTTTCTTATTTTTGTTCTGCTTATTTCTTTGCACCATCATCTTACCACTAAAAACATAAATGGTAAACATTTGGTTAAAATACCCACCATGCGAATATCCTGGAGTAATGTTATATCTAGCCCTAGAGATTGTTGAAGATCAAAAACTGATCAAGGTTACTGCCTTTGCTTTTCATCAGAGTCAAGCTTTGAAAAGTGATGGAGGAAGCATTTCTAATAAAGCCCCTGACATATGCATAGTCTATAAGCTTCATCTGGAATGTGGCAGATTGATTAATCTCGTTGATTGGTTAGAGGTACGTAACAATGCAAACAGTGCCTACAGCTGCTTTCAGTATTTTACTGATTTACCTTCTCGCTGTGTGTCTGCTTTTCTGTTGTGCCTCTTTTGACAACAGAACTCATTGTCTGCCTCAGTCCCTCCTGCGCAAGAACACGGTGTCTCCAGATCACCGGCCCACAGAGTCCTCCTCTGACTGCTGTGAATCATTTATTTCCAGCATTAGTACTCTGTGATGGAATTCTTCTGCTTCTGTTTTGTTTGATGCAGATCAGATGTTACGCTTCACAAAGCTACCTTTTTCCCCTTTGTGTTCAAGTATTTTATGACACTTTGATGGAAACAGGCAAGTGCTGCCACTGAAGTGTGGGGCTTTTGGCAGAATGCTTACGCTAGGGAAGACCAAAGCTTGATTCCCTGTCTCATACCATGACCAAAAGAGAGTGTAAGAAGAGAATGTGTATCAATATGATACATTCTCTGAATACTTCCTAACAACCGTGTTTTAGTTCCAGTGTTTCCTAATCTGGAATGTTTTCTCTGTATTTCGTTAAGTCTAACTGGATTACATTAGCAATGTAAGTTTTCAGCAACCACAGCATCTTGTGGGAAGGGATTCTGTAGCTTAGCTACACGCAGTGCAGAGAACGCTCCTTTTACTTGTTCTGAGTATGCTTCGGTTGCTGCTGCCTTGTTTGTGTATTGGAAAAGAAAGTGGACAACAGATCCCTATCCAGCCTCCTGATGTCACTCCATTTTGTAGATCTCTCCATAGCCAGCTTAATTCTTCCAGACTGTTTAAACAGTCTTACCTTCTGTATTTTTTCTGAGAATGGGTCAGGAACCAGAACAGTATTTAAAATGTAGTCACGAGTTCGCGGAGCGACGTTCTTTCATTCTGTGTTCCTGCCATGGTAATATATAACCTTGCTTGCTCTCTGGATTGCTGTGAAACTGACGTTCTCATGGAGAACGTATTGCCATTCCAAGATCTCATTCCTCCTGAGTGACAGTGATCAGCTCAGAGCTCATTATTTTATATGCAGCTATGTCTGTTCATGAAATGTGTTAAATCTGTGCTGGTTTTCCCTTTCTAGGCTTTCTCAACTGTGGTGATGGCAGTTGAGGGACCAAATGCAGATGCAGCTTCCTCAGACCAGGTGGATGATATTATCCAGTATCCTTTCTCATTTCTGTCTTAAATTTATTTGACATCTAATGCTTATGGGATTAGTGAACCAAGATTTTTAAAATGCCACTTCATGTGCACTGATAACTAATTCCAGAAAAAACAAGACGACTAGTTTAAGCAGCGCTAATGTACTGCAAATGTCACAGAAATGGATCATCTGAAATAGCTGGGCTGGGGGTGGCGAGGTAAGAGAGCAGCTTTTGTCCATAGGAGCATTTTGGATGTGAAATAGAAGCAACAGACCTTGAAACAAGATGAAGCAGCTATTCTAATGAGTTAAATCATCTGAGAGTTGGTACATCTGCTTACATAGGGGGAGAGCATTACTGAGGAAAAGATGGTGGGACAGTTGTGACCTACAGAGAAGATGGAAACTCAAGATGGAAGTTCAGTATGAGGAAGATTGAAGCATTAGCAGAGGAAATGCTTATGAAGTTGTTTCTCTGCAGAAACCATGAGTTGTAGTACCTCAGAGCTGAGCCTTTTAGTTTGCACAAAACATCCATTCTGCTTCTCACTTTGTCCTGATTCTGCAGATCTCACTTAAGAACATCTGAGCATTAGAACCAAAACTCATGGCTACAGCAGTAGTCGTGCCACAGGGATGAATAGCTGTATAAAAGGAGACTTAACTACAGGGAGAGTAGGTATATGCTGTGATACTCTACCACTGCAGCTGTCTTTCCTTCAGTGTGAGGCCCTTCCTTTTTTACAAGCTCCACTGCTAGCAAACACAAAACTAAATTCTCTGTTTAGCTTAAGGATATATAGCTGTGTTAGGAATGTGGCAATAAAGATATAGTGAAGAATGGGTAAAGAAAAGGTGCTCTTTTATGAAGCCTCAAAAAAAATCTCTATCTTCCAGTTTTCTTGTTAAGGAACATAAAAGTGTAAATTCTTCTGAGACATAAAATGAGTATCTTTGTAGGTTTTAAGCTTCTCTTAGTGTGAAAAGGAATTCTTCCTTTATAGTCACATTGTATTCAGGTAGCAAAAAGAAATACTGATTAGATGGAATAGTTGTGCTTCTGTAGGCCAGTCATGCTCTGTCCTCATTTCCAACAATTTTAGCGTGCAACACAGTTTCATGTAATCTGTGTTTACCATAACTTAGTAATCTTCCCCTATGAGAGATAATGGTGTCTCCACTGATTATTGGCATTAAAAGTGTATTCAGTTTCCTTTACCGTCATGTCCAGCGCTCGTTTTATTCGAGCTGTTTCTGAACTGGAACTCCTAGGCTTCATAAAGCCTAGCAAGCAGAAAACCGATCACGTGGCAAGGTTGACATGGGGAGGCTGTTAATGTGCCACCAAAACCTTAATAAAGCTGTTCTTTGTAACGTTGTGCAATGGCTGTGTTCTCACTAAACTAGTCTTAACTAACTGCACACCGAGTCAAAGTCAAGGATGACTGAATGCTGAGATACATTCCGAGTGCCTGGAGGAACTTCAATAACAATGTTGTTTTTTAACACTCTGCCTCCATATTATAATGTACTGCTCTGTTACTGCTCGTGCTCCAAATACTGTATTGTTGTGCCAGTTTTAATCTTCTTTGATGTGTGATATTTAGCACTATACTGCTATAATTCAGGATACCAAGCCAAAATGAGAAAACTGGATGTGTCAGCTGCAGAAGTGATGAAGCAGCATTATTAACTTGCTCACAATCTGATAGGATTTGAATCATCATCATAAAATGCCTTCCAGATCCTTGAACTACAGCTTTAACCCAGTATGCTTAAAAAAGAAGACAATAAGCTCCCATGCTGAGCATCTGCTGCATGTTCTTCAAAGCAAAACTAGTCCTAGCACCCTGAAAAACCCGATCATGAGGCAGAGAAAGCGACAGAATATTTCTGAAGATACAGATTTATGTTCTCTGAGCAGAGCAAAAGCAAACTTTCAGTTGTTCCTTGTTCATAGTGGAGTTGATTAGTACTAGCTGACTGAGCTGTCAGGGGAATTTGTGTCAACATCAGCCAAATGAGAATATGGCACTTGTACACACTGGAGGAAGGTAATAAAATCCACACCTAAGGTACACACTGATTTTTCTCTTTGCTGAGGATTTGTATTGTACACAGGCAAAAGAAACAGCTGTGCAAGAGGAACTGATGGCTGGGAGGATGAAGGCACTGCTTATTTGACACATCTCCAGTCAGTGACACTGCATTAGTGAGCAGAACCTTTGAGGGCAGCTGGCCCTGCGCTATGTCCAAGCAGCCCTATCTTTTTTATTTGCCATTCAAAAGCCACACTGCAAATGTTACATGTCAAGCTTCAACTTCACTCAATTTGGGCAGCAAATGTGTTTATGCTGGTGTCAGTGTCCCATGTTTTCCAACCGTGGAAAAAAGGAGGTGTTTTCCTCCTTCCAAGGAGGAAAAGCTGCCTTTCCCTCCAGCCCCGTGTGTCTGCTATACATTGATAAACTGGCCCACGGGCTGCAACACGTGCATTTCAGCTGTACGGGTGGAGGCTTCACGTCAGCCTTATCACCTAGCAAAGGGCTGCACTGTTACAGAAAAGCGTTTAGCCTTTGTGCTAAGCTGAGTGGTAATTACTTAGTTTGTTGTGAAAGACAGTATTTGCCACCAAAGAAAACCTTCCAGACATCCTGAGCTCAGTGCTTCCACTTTACTTCGGTTTGGGGCACGTAAGAGCTGCTCTTAGCAAACATTCAGCTGTCCCTACAATCCCACTGCTCCCACTTAGTTGCACCGGTACTTCAGCTTCCTACTCAAAACAGCTGATAGTGATAGCCTGCAGCTCTGAAGTTTGTATCATGCAAGTAAAACAGAGCTGTACAAGGGCAGGATAAGTCCCATTACAAAAACCTGGAACTTAACAAGCTATTTACCCACAAGTGGATGTAAGAGCATTTAGTTAGGTTTGTTTTAAATATCCTCAGAGAGTACAAGTCACATATTTTCCCGTCGTTCTAACTGCAGAGACTCAAGTAACGCTTCCTGCTGTACATACGCTCTAAACGGTGTCAAGCAAATTAAAAGGTTGAGGAAGATGAGGAGTTTATCAGCCTCTTTACTGCCTAAACATGCAACTTGGGAAATGTAATGACAAAGACTGAACAAGAATTTCTAGGGTCTCAGTGGAGCAGTTGCTGAAGTTGCTCTCATCCATCAAGACATGGGGGTAAACAAATTCAGCTGTGCTTCACTCCAGAGACAAGCCGGGGCACCTACATGGTGCTCTGTGGCCTTGTGAGACTTCCAAGAAGCACAGAGGAAAGAGAAATTTCAGCAGAAGTGGAATGCTGTGTAGGCTTTGTTCTGAACCTGACCTGTTTATCTTGCAAATACACTTGAAACACCAAAGTGATCCCCAAAACAGCCACGTCTCACTGATCAGCAAAAGGACATGCAGCCAAGTGCCCCCACACCTGTCCTCAGCCACCCTCCCATGCCCTAACCTAACCCGATGCAAGATAAGACCAAACAATCTATCAGACCTTTTAAGGGTTAGAATATTTGGAAATAAGCTTTAACAGTATGTGATGTTTAACCACAAAATGTGCCAACAACATGACATCAAAAATAAATAGTAAAATTAATAGTTAATGGCGGTTTCTTCCCTCTAATAACAACATGAATTCTGAATCTTAAAGTCACTTATGCTTGCTATGATATATGGTTTTTCAGAATCAAATCCTTCAGTACTTGGCACTTCATAGACTGAAAGATGTATAAAGGAGAAATAGTTGACTAAAATTACGTAAGGAATACTACGTAATTTCATTTCTTTTGTGAGGAGGGCTGGACATTTAAAAAAACTACCCAAAATTGTTTGCAAGTCTTACCCAGTTTGTTCAGAAGCTGGTTACATAGCATCCCAGCTGCCTGGAGAGAATTTAACATCGCTAAATTCTGCACCAACATCAGGAAGAGCAGAGAGGCTACAGATGTGAAACCGTCACCTTCAACGCAACACTGGTGCTGGGGGTCTAACACTGAGCTTCCCATCTGCAGGTGATCTGCCCATATAGAATGAATTGAACATTTGGCTTCTCTCAATTTATTTTACTACTGGTTTGTTGCAAGTATTCCAAATTCACCATTCCATACCCTAGATGAAATGCATACAGGAGGAGTGGAATCAACACTATATGTGTAAAATTTTAAAATTTTAGTTTCTACAATTGTCTGCATAGTAATAGCGTGTTCTGCAGCTACTCCAGGAAACCTTCCCTGTGTGCAATGTTCATGAAAAGCAAGGACAATTTAAAAAGTTCACACTGGGATACTAGATCTGAAACTGTAACAACATAAAGCCTCACCTCTGAACAGCATCTGTATTGTACTCTTCAGTACCCTCATCTGTCAACAAAACTATGGCCCAAAGTTAAAGCTGGAAGTAAGTTAACTGTTGTTTGAAGAATTTATCATTTTTCTCTGTTGTTACATATGAAGTACTTTGCTCTTCCTTGATACCTCTTTACTGATTTCAAACAAGAAAGAACTTGAGAATTTTTAAGAGAAACTGTGAAGATCCATGGAGCCTACTACAACAGTAAAATATAATAAGACTGTGTTAAAGGCAAACATTCATCCTCACATTTTTCATCTCGGAGAATTACTTTCATACAAAGGTCACAAGCACTGGTCCACAACAAGAACATAAACCCTTAATACTTTCCCACTTCCAATTTCTTTCTTCCCTGCTGCAGAATCGCTGATAAATCCTTCCCAATTCCCAGCTGAGGACTGGAGAGAGCCCTCACAAAACACAGCTTCTAACCAGAAGCTGGCAGCGGTCTTGCTGTGCCAAAGTACATGAGCAGATTTCAAGCACCAGCAGCACACAGGACCGCGTGAATCTCCTTCCTTTTCAACCTTGAGAGGTGCTTCAGGATCTTATGGGTAGATGCTTTCATATCTAGACAGAAATCAACACACAATGTACATGCTGCTTTTTCAGTTTACAGTAAGAGATCTGCTTGAAAAGAATTTAAGGATCACTATCTTAAAAACAGGTTAACCGAGATCTTTGGTTTCACTCGGTGAAGTTGAAGCAAATTGTCCTCAATCTGTTTTGCTTTTGGACTGCAGTCACATATAAACTGCGAAAACAAACAAAAAACCTGACTGGGGCCACCATAAAATGCAGTGCCAAAAATACACTAATTACTGAATCTTACCCATTTCTACTTTACTCTAAGCCCTTCACACCTCTGAAAAGATTCTCCAATGCGGCGTTTTTTGTGTTTTTTTTTTTTAGCATCAGCTTACTTCCTTTTGTATGTTTTTTTCCCCAACAGTAATCAAGCAGCCAACCATTTTCCCACTAGGCTAAGTTACCTGTTAAAACAAGCCTTTCATGTGACAGTCATCACATCAGATATTAATCACTGAGATTAGAGAAAGGAGCCAGTCTGAAGTCAAACAACAAGCAACAGGTAAAAAAAAAAAAAAGAAAATTTTTGAAGAATGCAACCTCATTTTCAAAACAGGCACAAATTAAGCATGCCACAGCTGTGAGGCTAAGCACCCACAGTGGCATTAATCGGCCAGAAGAGTGTTTACTATGCACTAATTTGGAGCAGCACAGGAATGACTTGGTACTAACATGACATCACTTCTTATTTATAATAACTCTTAATATCCCGAAGGATGAGATAAGCTGAGACATAGAGACAATCACAGCGGCTGGTATGTTAATTCTACTCCTACCTCCAATTATCAGTTAGGCACATTCTCTTTTCTATCAAGTTGGAACAAGGATCTTCTGGAACATGGGAGATACAGGAGATGCATCAGGATGCTGGAATTTGGGTAGTGGTCGACCCAGCAGCAATGGTTTCCCTACCCTCAACAAGCTAACAACAGGAGGAGGCCCTGAAATGAGCAGGAAGGAGGGGGGGATGAGAACCCCAAGGCAGACAAGGGAAGTGACAGCCCTCAATAGCTTTGTCTTGCTCTTAAGTAACGGAAGACCCAAAAGAGCAGGCCAGCAGAGTCCTTACCACCGAGATTCTGAAATACCATTAAGAAGAATCCAAACATGAAGGTCAGACAGGCTTCAAGAAAGTGGGCAGAAACAGCGTGGCTACGTGCGTAATTCTGAACCCACATCACTACGAGAGGAATAAAAGTTCACGAAGAGCTAGAACTCGCACAGCTTCTCTGAAATCATCAGCACCAGCACGAGCCAATTAATGCACGTATCTACCAGCTGAAGTTTCGATTACATTTCAGCTAAAACTCTTCCCCATTAATTTGAAGTGGTACAAAGATCCATCACACACAGACTTCCACTTAAGCAGAAGTTGACATCAGTAAGTTAATTTAGAGAACAGTTTAATCAAAGGATTATTTTAAAACTGCTTTTAAGTCCCAAAAGCAGATAATCCAAGCCACGTGATGAGCAGTACTTCTACCCATGGCACACAAATCTCGAATTGCCGTGTAGCAACGTTTCAGTCATTTACGCGGTGACTCAGAATTACACAGACAACAGCAGCCACCACTTACACAGCAGTTTGGAAACAGCTGAGCGTATCTAACAACAAACTCCTAGACCCAGAACACGGAGATGACACACCTTCAGCTCTTCCAGCACCTAGGCAGCTGCAGCTTGTGGTGCAAGCGCCTGCTCCATCTCACAAACAGACTTCCTTTGATGTGTCACCTGAATCTGAAGGAAGACGAGCACAGCTGTTCCGAGTCAGCTGCAGCCAGTTAAATCAGTATTCTGTCAGTTGTGTTGCAAACATGCTTCCGTAACTGAAACAATACATCCAAGAAGCATTTCTTAGCCTCTGAAGAATTAAGGTTTTCATCCACCTCCTTTTCCTCATCTAAAATTCTGACCCACCCACTACTGCTAGTAAACGAAGTTTTCATTTAAACACTCAGATTTAAGTTTATTCATACACAGCAAAAGTTCCACCTGCATATTAAAAACAAACAGATTAGAAGTAAATGTTTTATTCTTCCAACTAAATTCCAGTACTACAAGGGCAGTAAAACAATGATACACTGAAAAATTGCAGCAATAAACATTTGTTAAAGACTGATAGAATAAATAAAAACTACAAAAATGAGAAATCATATAAACCCATTCTTAACCCCCAAAAAAGTCATGGAATACAGAAATGCCCTCCTTCACTATTTCACAGGCAGTACTGTGGGCTATTTGCTTAAAATTGTCCTGGGATTACATTCTAATTTAACTGTGATTACAGCTTTGTTGTAGTGCACAGTTATGAAAACCACACTAACTTCAGTCAGAAGTGTCATTCTACATTTTTATTTACACAACCAGTGAAGGGCAACTTCTAGAACACCAGCTTTAATCCTTTACTTTTTCAAACTTATTAACATAAGAAGCCAAATTGTAATGATACAGCAAATGAGGCCACTGGTATTATTACAGGTAGCAAAGGTCCACATCCAGGTGGTACTGACATCAGGGAGCACTCCAAAACCAGTTGCTGCATAAGAGTGGTTGCCACTGACAAAAGCTTGAAATAACCTGTGTTCACAGGGGGAAAAAATATGGCATTGCTGCAAGTCATTACTGGGACAGCTTGCAACAATAAAACGGGGTGTATAGGGCAGCCCACATATGCAGAAAATATGATTCATGAAACGTCTGAAAAGAGAAAAAAACACGAGTTAATGATGAAGTTAACAAAAGCCAGGTCTATCACAAACCCGTTACAGCAATATCCAAACCCTTTCCAAAATCAAAAACCAGCATGTAATGGGAGACAGTTCTGTACGCTTTAAAACAAAAGCTGCACTTTATCACACATTTTCCTTTCAACCTCTGTTCTCCATACTACCAGCAGAAAGTATTTTTGCCTTGGGGCCTAGCTGAAGCCTAACAATGAACAATGGCCATTTAAACAACTGAATGTTCGGTAATCTAATGCTGCTATAGGAACCGGAAGAAATAGATACTCACAACTGGCAGGCTGTTCTCCATATCGTCGCATGATTTGATCATGCGTGAACTTCACAAATGCGTCGTATTGTTCTGCAAGCATGAAGCATTAGAAGTGTGAGTCTATTAAGTTTAACTCAGGCTGAAAAATATTCAAGGCTACTTTTTATACCGCACAAAGCGTATCAATTAAACACACATCCACTAACAGTAGTTTTAAGCAACTTTGCACAGTTCATAGTTGCCATTTCTTTTCCTTCCCCCATGAACAACAACGCAGCATGTCCCCTTAATTAGAAGAATTTCCCTTAGAAAAACAGTAATATGCTCAAAGATAATTATCTTGCACATACACAAAGACCGCAATATACCCAGTACGTGCTAAGTGTCATAATCTGTTATTCTGAAGTAATCGAGTATGCCCATTTCACAGATGCATAACAGGGGCAGAGCCGTTAACCAAACACGGCATTAAAGTCAGTGCTAGGGTCTGAAATTTAGCTTCTCTCTGCTCCTATCACTGCCAGATGTAGTACCAAATTTAATGAAATGGAAATAGAGAAGTACAGGAAAGGGACTTGCTACGAAGTTGGAGATTCTTTTTGGTGACTGCCAGAAAATCAAAAGCAAAAGACAAACTAAAAGGATGAGATGCTAAGTGACTAACACTTGACTAATTCCAATCACAGAAGTAGCCACGCTAGGAGACACACAGTTGACTGTGGACTTCATGAAAACAGCTACTGAGTAATCTGAAATGAAATTTAGGTATTAAACACGTTCTCATTCGGCTTTGGACTAAGCATTATTTCCCTGAAAGATTATTATTTCTATACACGCATACATACATTCGCAATATTTTATTCAGTTTTAATACTGCACTCATCAGCAGGATATCACCTTTCAGAATTAGGAAATTGAACAAGGAGAGTAATATCTACCAGATGCCGCTCCTCTCCATTCCCCTTCCTCCCTTGTGGAAAAATACATGTGCAGCAATGTGGGGTGTTCTGAGAAAAGGGCAAGGTCAAAGAAGGCAATCTTCAACCAAAAATGCAGTTAGATTTGTAGTGGTTCCTAGTCCCACAGGTTTGCCCCATTAAAGTCCCCATCCTCTTGCAGGGATGAGCTTCACCTTGGAAGTAAACAGCGTATCAGTAATCAGCAAGTAGTGCAGCAGCAGCCCAAAGTACGGACCTGACTCAGTGATCTAAGGACATTCATCCTTGACTGAACGGGCCCAGTGTCATGGCAGCCAGTTCCCCTCTGCCCACAAGCAGAACCTCTGTCTCAGTGCAGCTCAGACTGATGGCTTTTCAGCAGCCATGTGAGGATCTTAGCCAAACAACAAAATAACACAAAGAGCAGATTGAAGGATTTGTTGCCCAGAAACCATTTCCAAAAACAACAGCAACTAGAATTTTTCCTGAAAGTATGTATTAAAGGCCAGAAACCAACTCACAAGCTTTCTTCTTTAATGGTTTGTCAACATATACAGCCACTTTGTAGCATCATCTTTGTAAAAGTATGGCTTTAGCAATTTAAAGAATCCATGGTTACTAAAAATCCCCTTTCCTGTGGCATTCAGCTTGAGAAAGTTAAGCAATCCAAAGGTAAGAGCGATCTAGAGTGAATCGGTTGAAAACTTAAGTGAACAACTGTAAAGATACTTGCACCACTGGAATCCTGTACCACATGTTCTAACTATTTTAAATCAAAAGATGGCTAAATACCATGAATATAAATGTTATTATTATACTCTAACTGCTCTGTAGCTTGAACCGTAGTAATGAAGACCTATTTTTCACAAGCAGATTCTAGAACAGCTTTCAAGCTAAAGTTTCACTTAGCCCCTTGCACTCCTCCTCTGGTTTTCAAATCTGCAAAGGATTTTGCAAACCCAAGTTTATGCTAACACAGAGGTTTCAAGTAACAGAGACAGAAGGGGAAATCAGGGCATTACAGTGATCTCAGTTTTCCATTCATCAAACACTAACTCTGTATGAAAGGCAACTCTGCTCACAAAGAACATAGCAGAGGGAAAAAAAAAAGCAGTACCTACCTACAAGAAAAACATGATTCAGAAAGGAACGAGGAAAATATCTGAGATCCAAACATTCAGTTAAGTCACTTGAAAGAAGCTAAGCTATTCAATTAATATTTATTACAGAATTTCCAGTTACGTTTCCATTGATTTCACTAGTCTGTAAGAATGGGCATCACCTTCCTGCACAAAGCTTAGAAAAGGATATACTCATTCTGTCAGCAGAAAAATGTAACTGGCCTTCTAAGGAAGGAATTATTCTAAATTCTTTTGGCAGTCTCTCTTTCTAAATTCCTATGTAATACTGACAACTTACTATTGGCTTGCTATATGGGATACGGTAACATGACCTTTCTAGTAGCTCTTTCGGTGATCACCCTAAGAACAAATAAATCTAATCTCATCCCACTGTAAACTGCCCCCAGCCCCCAACAGAAGCCACCCCTCCTTCCTAAATGACTTTCAAACTGACACAAAGAGCACATGCAAGGAACTTGCCAGCGGGGTTCTTGCTGTAAAGAACTACAGAGAGCGTCAAAAAGCATCTGAGGCAAATCTACAAATGTATCTGGTCTTCAGTTGGTTATGATGATCACTGCTAACTGAAACGTGTTTAAGAGAATGCAAGAGACGACTTGATTCCTAACACATAAATTAGAAGAAAAAAACTCTGTAGAATCCCAGTTCATCAGTCTGAAGCAGGTTAAAAAGAACAATGTAGAAATGGAACATTAGGCCCAAAGAAATATAAGTATTTAGGACTAGTTATATATTAAATCAATGTAGATTTAAGAGGGACTTAGAACAATACTAGTTTTACACAGCAGTGGCAGACCAGCAAGCACAGAACACGAACACAGGCTCGGGTGCAGAGACAATACTGTCATTGGAAACCCACAACCCTGACACAAGCCTGGTGACTTCCTGCACGGGCATGCCCATAGAAGCTTTTACTCCCACACCTGAATAGATTTACAAACTTTAATTCTGATTCTGATTAATTCAGGATGCAGAATGGCAGCGAGCATTCAGAAGCAGGTTTGCTGCCAAAGAGCGCACTCAGATGTTCATTATAATCACACTAACCACTAAGTGTTAAATTAGACACCAAATCATACTGCGAAGGCACCTACCTCTGAACGCACCAGAATTTAGGCGCACAGATGTTGGCAAAATGCTTAGAAGTAGAGGACATTGACAACTAAAGAAAGGTCCTTTTTACAATACTGACATTAACATGATCCTTCGTGAAAGGTAAGTTGGCATTAGGCGCCAAAAGTACCAGCTGAATGGTAGGAAATACAAGAATTCAACACAGAGGATCAGAAATGCAGCTAAACTACTGACGCTCAAGCAGCTACCAAACTCCACTGGCAGCAGTGTAATGTAAGTACTGGGAAGAGAAAGGGAAATCTTAGGTACTGTCTTCTTGCCAAATTCCAGAAAAAGGAAGTCAGTTCCCAAGCAGGAAAAAAAAAAGTCCTTCACAAAGAGCTCTTAAGCCAGTAAAATAGAAAGTCTTTCTGGCAAAAAACATGAAGAGGAAATGATCAATTCAAACACGATAGCGAGAGAAAGTTCTATCTGAAATAAAACCTCTGTTTCCATTGATTAGTAATACCCAGGAGTCACAGTTTCTATCCAAGGCAGCACAGAAGAGAAAATCCTATCAAAGAGACTACACATAGTTTTTTTCTGTCCTGTATGCAATCTCATTCCTTAATCAGATTAAGTCAGGAAAAAAAACACAGCATAACACAGAAATGAGAGAAAAAAATATGCTTTTGAACTCATCCTAGCACATTATTTTGAACTATAACATACCTGCAAGTTTTGTGGTCAAAATTTCTTCATACTCTTCACGGATTTTCTCTTCACGCTCTTTCAGCAAACGTTCACAGATCATTCCAACTTGTCTGAGAGTAAACAGAGGCTGTTCTTTTTTCAATGGTGATGATGCTGCAGATGAAGTACCTAAGACAAAATATTTGGGTATACCAATTTACTACTTGCAAGTAGTGCCAGTATTATAATCAGTTTTCTTCACGTCTTTTACATTAAAGGAACATTACAAAACATTTGGAGAATTGTTTATGTGCCATCTGAACACTTCTAATTGTAGTAAAATTTAACTGAACACTCAGAAGGAAGACATCTATGATGGATGATACACAGTGGTATGAAAACACTGGGAGTGTTACACAAATGGCAGCTGCCATTTTCATTCAAGCTTCTATTTTATATTAAAATTATAGTATATTTTCGCAAAGACAGCTGCTCCACTAAAGCCCATTACAAGATCAGTGGCAGGGTAAGCAGGATGGTCTCTTGAAAACGTTAAAAGCTTTGCATCCCACTGATTGCTAGAATGAGAAGCTACAATCTTTCAGATCAATGCTAGTATTGCCCAAAAAAGGCAACAGTAACTGATGAGAAGGTGCCCTAAAACACAAGGCAACTAGGGAAAATTACTAACGCAGAATCCAAAAACATATACGAAAATTGTATTTTCTGGGTACCTGGCAAAGCTGGTCCAGTAAGGAGAAATGCATGTGGCTGTGCATCAGTAGAACAACAAGGATCTGTCTGCTGGAAGCTATTTTCTAAGTGTCTCCTCTTCTGCATGCGTTTGTACTCCTGTTTTATGTTGTACAGAATTTGTTCTAAAAGAAAAATAAAAGCATTAAGCCTAAAATAATTACGATTCAGCGTTTCACTTAACTTTATTTCCACTCAAACACCAAATACCGTAGGTGACTAACAGATGATAAGGGCTAGACTCTTAAAACACGCCCTGCAAAAACTACACCATTTTACCTAAGACACAAGCCAAATAATGAAACTAACTGAAAGGAAGGCAACTCCAGACTGTTTCCTCAAGGAAAACACTAGCAAAATATTCTGTGAGTTAAGGTCAAATATCAGCGCCAGAATACTGCTAACAAAAATAAACAGCATAAGTTTAAAATCTAGGAACCATCAACTGTGTGATACACATGGATAAAAAATAAGCTGTAGAACTTCCACTGGTATTCATCATCTTCCCTTCACACATTTCATTTGCAATCACCTTTCTCCTCCACACACCGCGTTTATCATTCATGCAGTTAAGGAGAACAGAAGACTCCAGAACAACACATCTCCAAGAACTACCTTTCCTCTCTGTACAGTTACTGGCACATCGGCAGCAAAGTAGAGAGGGAAACCATTTAGACGAAGTATCTATAAAGCAGCTACTGCTTAAAACCTCCAAGAGCTGAAAACCGTCAGGCACAACACAAATGCTTTCCACAACACTTTTCATAGCCTCAGATCTATTCAAATAAACCCTGTGGATGGATCAATAGCCTTTTTTAAATGGAGTATGGCAATTTGTAGGTCAGTATTTGATTGCTATGTAAAATACAGCAGGTGCTTTCAATAATCTCATTTCTGTTGAGATGAGCAATTACAAGGAAAAAACAATCCTTGCAATAAAACTATCAATCCTGTGTGCTTTCTCTCTGAAATTCCCTGTGACAAAAAGCTCTCAGGAACATCAGTGCCCTAAATGGATATCCCCTGCCTATGTTAAATATTAAAAAAAATGCCTTCCCCCTCACACCCCAGGAGACTTTGACAGAAAGAGACCTCCAAAGACTCCCTCCTTACGACAATTCTTACTTTTAAACGCTCAAACACATTTTGAAACACATTTCCTACACAATCTGCTTCCATTGAGACCGAGCTTCTAGAGTTTTGGCAGAGATGGCTTTCCAGAGCTCAGATACATACAACTCAGTGTCATCATGTCAGAGCTGCAAAGGACTCCACTCAGTTTCTTCCTGCTTCTGTTCAGCACTTTACCAATACAATACGGTGCAAACTTCTCTACCAAATTTCAGTGTTTGCCAACAGAATGTTCTTGCGGTTCCGTATTTGAACATTTCCTAGTAAGCACCCATATGAAGCAAGTTAACTTCAGCAAACAGCTTTTTCAGTCAGTGGCTGAAGCCTATGCTAGAGCAAGCAGAAATAAACATTTGCCAATTCCTAGCTCAGAGGTTTAACGATTGTGGTGGGTCTTTAATTCTGTAAATCAACCCAGGAGCCTCCAATTTATTAGAGAGGAAACCATTCCCAGTCAACAGAAACATCAGCATCTTCTCAGCGAAGGAGCTCGTCTGGATTTTGTTCGTTGACGAAGAGCCCTGCAATTTACACCTTTTCAGTCCTATGCCTGTACAATTTTCAGTCTCCTAAAGGGAGAACAGTAACTTTGTTGAAAGAAGCAGCAGCTGCAGAAGACATAATAAAGAAACACAAGAGGGAAATGAAGGAAACCGAGGAAGGGGGCAAGAAATGTACTCAAGGCTGGCTGGTGGATTCATACTTTTTGTAGGACATGTTATATTCCATTGTGGTACAGAAATACGTAACTCGGGTTAAACCAAGACGCAGTTAGGCTTCCAAAATTAAGCAGAATCCCATGTAGAATTTGTCACATGCATACACACTGCATCAGGCATTGGGAGGCGGCGTTGCAACGTTTTTACTCAACAGCATTATGGTGGCAAATCAATACTTTTCCTTAGATTCCAGCGCTGTTCTAGCTGGAGGGATACTGCTCAATTGTGAGTGGGAACCGAATTAGCTCATCAGGTAACATCTGTCCCAAAGCACGTCTACACTGTACGGATACACACTGTATTTACATTACCAGACAAATGTAAGGCACCACGTGCATCCTTCACTATGACTACGCGGTCCCAGGCATGCTTTCCAAATTCTGTATGAACTGCAAAACCATCAGCCAAATTTAGGGTGTAACAACTGAGATAAACATCTCCTCTATAGCTCTCCTTAATATTATCTTTATGCAGAAAGATTTTCAAACCAGATTAACCTCCAAAACTGTTAAGAAAAAAAAAAAAAACTAAACAGACTCTGGTCAATGAATAAAACCGCAAGAGTTAAAGCAAGAGTCATCACCTAGGTTTCTTCCAGCCCTAACCACCTCTACAAATCAAACAGAAAATATTTCAGAGAAAATGTTAAAATATCAGCCAGAAAAGAAGGATCAAAAGCAAGATACAAGCAGAAAAAAAAAATCGTGTACTGACTTTGGGAAAACAGTACAAGCGGGATAGGAAATGAAGTTCTGTGCACCAAGGACACAATTCTATTCAAAATTACATTGAATTGTGAGCACAGAAATCTCAATGATATTACAGTAATTTCATCTACTTCTAATTTGGCAATACTCTTAACTTGCTGCCTTCTAATCTTGCTCTGACAATCAAAAGTCTTAAAAGCTACTGACAGATAACCTGGGACAGTCCCCCCCTGTAATGAAAAGCTACTTTGATAGCTTGCACAACTGTAACTTCAGGGAAAGGTCTGAAACTAAACAAACACGGGAGGGAGCAGGGAACTATTTAGAAATGACAATACGCTGTGTCTACATTGCAAACAGCCACCAGGAAAAAAAGCGTGAAACATGAAGTCCTGGCTGAACGCTTGAGCATGTAGTTAACCTCTACGTTCAGTCTAACCGAGGAGGCTCAGGGCAGGACGGGTCAGCACGCAGAAGGCCCACAGAGCGCTGCGAGAATGACTCACGCTTCCCGACTTCCACCATTTGTGAAATGGAGATTAACGCTCAAAAAGCACTCGTTTAACACAGCATCAAACCGTTCAACGACTTCGCACGTGAGTAACTGGACTAGTAATACTCCAAATTAAGCAGGCACATTTTTGCAGCACCCAGGACCAAGTAGGTATATTTTTTATTAACATACAGTGGCATAAAATCCATGACTTTAAAAGAAACAACTTCATTGTGAAGTGGAATGTAAACTTGCAAACGTTTACAACTGATTTTAAATTAAAATCGGAATAACAAATTGAAGTCACTAAACAAACACTGGAATAAAACTAGTCTGGATTTGATCTGTATTACACTTGTTTGTAAAAAACATTTCAGGTAACTATTAAGGGATGCAACTAATGGGTTAACGTGTATTTTTAGAAAAGCATGAAAGAGCTAGGGTATATCCAAATTCACAGAGGTAATACAGACAACACATTTATTCACATTCTTAATTTTCATTTATGTTTATAACAGTGAATGAAACATTCTGGATTTGCCAGACTGCACTTGCACGAACACTGCCTGAATTCAGTGTAAAGCATGATTTTGTCTTTTTTTTTTTTTAAACCAAGCCTAGGAAAGTAAGAGAAGTTGGTGGAATGCATCAAGCTACTTCCAGCATTTACAGCTTCCCTTAAAAAAATCCAGACGAACATGTCTGATGAACAAATGTCTTCTTGAAAATGGTTTGTAGAGCACCTCAGCACGTGAAAGCAGCCGTGAATTCTTAAGGCAGTGAGAACCAAGTAACTTTTGAACAGCAGCTATAAAGCAGACATCTAAGTGTCAAGCCCTTCAAAACGCTGGCCCAGTTAAACAAAGTTTAGATTTAGCAGATCTCATTCTCCAACCTACTTTTCATTCCAGAAAACCTCCCTGCCTTTTCAAGTTCAGTTTCTTAACTTCCTTCACTTCCAGTTAGCTCTAGCTATTCGCTCTGCAGATGACAACTGCATTAAAATGTGCACTACCTGGTGTCTAACGCAGGACAGGTTTGTTGCGTTCCTTAAATATGAAGTCCCAAACTGTCTTTTTCAACAACGACATGCATTTTAATTAACAAATTTCTTTATATATAAAAATCTGGAATCTGAGAGCATACTCATTAAAGAAAAACGAAATTTAAGTGAGCTTCTCTAAGATTGTAAAACTGAAGTGAGAACTTGAATTATATTAGAATTCATTAGGTATTTTAAATAACACTTGCATCCATCTTACGGGTGCTGGAGTTCAAATCAGACATTGTGTTTCAGGCAACGATTTTGATTATGAGATTATGAAAGGCATATATTTAATACAATCAGACACATCTCCGCGGCCTGCCCTCAGTTTTATTTTAACTTCACCTCACCCCCCGCGCTACGCGTTTCCTACAGGCTGGAGGTAGCTCTGAAGGCACAGAGCTAGCTAACAGGAAGCACCAGGCAGAGGTGCTCAAAGTGCAAACCAGGCCTGAATCTAGGGCAGCGGCAAGAAAAATCCACACCGCTAACACACGGAAATGAATTGGTACTTCCTAAGTGACATTTCAAATTCAAGATGACTATGGATGCCAGGCGTAGTTAGGCAAGACTATATCCTACATCCCCTTCTCCTCACCCTCATTTAAAAGGCCAGGTTCAACGCCAGGATAAAGAATGATAAAGACTGCTACTGTTGTCGTGACCGCACAAGGCATGGGGGATTCCGTTATATACACCTGAACATAATGAAATGCATAGATATTCTTCTTCTTCTAGAGTGCTGTATACTAAGATCATAATGTTACATACAGTTGTTCATGAAATCTTGCATTCAGGTGAAGGACAGTACTTACCGAAGCCTTGTTTCTGTTCGAGATATGACTTAGGGAAACAGAATTACACATTTAAGTTGCTTTCACACCCAATGAAGGGTAAATCCTGAAGGGGCTATTCAGAATTCGAGTTTGACACCTGAAATATGATCTGTCACAGAGTGTATTACAAAGCCAAATATTTACTTCCAGGGAGTGATGTCTACTTCTTACTTCCTTTAATTCATGACAAAAAGACAAGAAATTATTCTTTTTCAAAGTTCTGTCATCTAATTACTTCATCCTGACCTGTAATTACCTAGAAATGACGTACAAGGGAAACAGAAGTTCAATTTGAAAAGGTAACAAGGCAAACAATTATTTTCTCCATTTTAAATAACCTCTTATCAACTATGAAGGTGCTGATTGCTTCCCCTGAAGGATTTTTCTTTTTGGCTTGATTTTCAAACCAGCAGTCTCGCACCTCAGTTCCTAGCTTCCCTCATGTGGCTGAAGGAAACACTGGCAAAACACGTGGGAAGGTGACTCAATAGGCTGAAATCAGAGTAGCAGTTTTCCTGGCCTGAAATGGAACCTAAAGCTCAGGTTTCAGTTTGCAATGTCACCATTGGACGTACGCATTCAAACCCTAACCGTGCCCGAGATTTCTTCTAAGTGAATCGATCAAGTGCTACCCTGATGTCAGCAGCATGCATCTTAAAGGCTTGCAGCTCGTTTTGAAGCAAAAACGTTTCACTGTCCTAGCTTACATTTATCACCCTTACTCAGCATTTAGTTGATGTTACCACATTCCTAATTTTGATCTCCCCACCAGATTACTGACACACGAGATCAACTTGAAGGAGCTAATTTCCCCTAAGGACAGTGCTGAAGCAGAGCAATGGGTTAACAGCATTCTTCACTTTTTATATCTACTCGAACAGTGAATGCACAGACACATGACTGAAATTAAAACGGTCCAGATATTCCTCTTCCTGCTTTGGTCACAGACATCAATCACTCCAGCTAAGTTTCTTAATTAGGCATGGTGTGTTAGACTTCAGTAATAGAATGTATACTTTTGGAAATTATGTTCATCTCAGAGGAGCAGGCTCCAAGACAGAAAACACCGTAACGGGTACACGCTGACACATCGCAGCCAGTGTCTGCAGCTCCAGGAGCAGCTCGCAGCGGCTTCTGCGCACACGACTGGCTGCCTCAGGAGATCCAATTACTTGACTTCTCAGACTGATGAAGGTTCTGGTTCTGCCACAACGAGCCGGATGCTCACACATGCATTAGCTCATTCTGCAAACGTGTTATTTCAGGAAATCCCAGTTCTCCTGATCAAGGGGTTGAGTAATGAAAAATAAATCAAGCAATGCAAAATGTATTAGCTACAGCAATTAGATCTTTCTCTCCACACACAAAAAAATGTCACATTGCATTTATCAGACTTGCCACTGAAGGAAAAAACTGCTTCAACATTTTATGACATCTAAGTCCAAGGGTATTTAACATTTATAGACACCACAGGCATCTACACAGAAATTTCTCATATAAATTAAATTATCAAGTCCAGATGCAGCCATTATGCTCTTGTNGAATATTTTGTTTGTAAAGTCCTGATGGTTTCTGCAATCCTGGAGCACAATGAGAAACTTGGCACCTTGCCACTGTAATTCAGCAATAAATACACATGCCAATAAATGTTAACAAAACAGAAATTAAGCAGAAAGAGATGCTGCAGCCCTATCATGTCACATTCCAAAGCCACTACATCTGTTCATTTAAAATGCAAACCTGTACTGCCTGACCAGAAGCCTCGGCGAGAAGTAGTTCTAAGTTTGCTCAAGAGGACAACTGAAAGGTCGTAGGAGGACAGCCTATGGGGAAGGCTAGCAGTTCTTCCTACTCAAAAAGGTCAACGTCATTTTCTTGCATAACTTTGAAAATTAGTGCTAATTAGGTGCACTTTTTCAGATTATTTTGTGACAGAAAAAGGCCATATATTTAAGACATAATTATTTTCTGTTTGTAAATATTCAATCAGCTCTCAGAAGACAGACTCTTACAACCAACTCCATCTGCCATCTTTAACTAGAGACATTTGCCATCACACTGCCATTAAAGCAGCGAAAACCAATTACACATACACCATTACTAAACAGTGCATAAATTCAATACTTTCCACATACTGTCCAATTTTTGACATTATCTCTGCTTGGATTTCAGCCAGTGACCTGAGGTGAACACTATTCAATAACCCCACCCACTACGATTTTGGGTTTGCAACACCAGTTAGTTACTGGGGAAACGTTCAAGCAGATGAATGTTTCAGATGGAGAGAAGTGTTGCACATACAGACGCAAGAGCTTGCTTGTGGATTTTTAAGAGATTTCACAAACTGTTTTTAAATACAACATTCTTTTTGATTCTACAAGGTTCTAGCTGCAACCTAACCTCTGATGTTGAAATAGTAGTATGCAAGAAAGCTACTGATCTGGGTTTGTCTTCTCAGCTACTGTGCATCACAGATAAGGAGATTTAAACCCCTGCCAACATTATTCCCTCCTACCCCCTTGCCAGCTCATTTTTTTGGACTGCATTTCCCACTGTAGCTTCAGTCTTGGAAACACCCAGACATGCAGACTTTCTAACACTGACCTGCCTTTCAATTCAAGAAAGGACTCGAGTGTAATTTATTCAAAAATTTCTTGCCCAGAACGTAACCTTTCTTCAGGGTAAAACTGCAAGTAACAGTTCTAAACCATCCAGCAGAGAATACAAAAACCACTGCCACTTCTTCCTTTCGGCTGCTAAAATTGATTTAACGGCTTAAAAACAAGGCAGCACCCTTAGGACATGAGCAGAAACAGAACACATCCAACGCGCTGCCCAGTCCCACCCCCTCGGCCATACCTCTGCGATACGACAGCGCACACCCAACTGATCTGCGGAGAAACATCTCCAACGCCACAGGCATTAGTAATGGCATTCCTGCCTCAGCCCAGCCATTCAAAGCATCCTCAGTCACAGGGCTCCTATCCAACAAAGTTCTTCTCATCTATAGCTAGAATTTACATCCAAGTAAAACTCAGCAGCAGCATCCGAACAGCAGAAAGCTTCTCAGAGGAGACGCTCCTTCAAACTCAGACCCGTCTGACGTCAGGCAGCTATGCTCTGCGCTGCTCACAGCCAACGTGCTTTTAAGAAGATAATTCTAGATGCAAACAATGGTATCCAAAAATTACCAAACATACTCACGGAGTATGCTCAAGTAAGTGTAAGGTCAATTCCACCGAAAACATAGATGGTGAAGCCACAATTACAGTTTGGCTGCCAAATTCATTGAGAAACTGGAAGTGACCTAACAGCTGTTCAAATAACCACAAAATATTAAAGCACTCTCGTGAGATATAAATTTCATCTTGAATAAGCCTTCCCTGTCTCAAACAGACTTATCGTTTATTTGTCTATGACCACTCTATAAAGACAGCTGTTTTCTCATCTGACTGTCACTCTTTATTCCTAGCTCTCAGCACCCCCCTCAACCAATTCGTATTCTGCTTCCAGATAATTCGTTTTTGAAATGATTAACCATGTGTTAAGAAGTTCTGGTGCTGATAAGTTAAACAGTACCAGGACAGAGCATTAGGTAGAAAAAAATGCTTTAGCTTGAAGTTAAAATAAAGTATCAGCATCAGGTTTTACATCCGGGTTTCATATCAACATAATTTTCATTAAATAAAATTCAGACAGATACTTTTTAAGCGTTGGAAATCTAAGCATTGCAGTAACACCCTGAGAAAACCGTAAGTGAAGTCAACTGAATTCTGGCTATTGTTACTGAGTTTCCCAATATAAAACTGAACAAAACAGTGACTCAGTTGGGAACACTTTTAAAATCACACTGGAATTCTTTTCAGACAGAGGGCAAGATTTATCTGACCCAAATGTAGACATTTGCATCAGAAATGGCCACATAAATTCATTTTACAGTCAATGGAAAGCAATACATATTTCTAAAGTACACTTTGCCTCATCCCCAGGCAGAGGTCTAGAACAAACCATCTATTTCTTCCAACTGACTATCAAGAATACCACAAATTATTAGGTCAGATGTACATTTACAAAATTAGATTGGATGAATCCCACAGAATCTTTGCGGCCCCTTGAAAATGATAAGCTCTATTTTGTCCACTTATGGCCGAAATGAAATATACCCAATGTCATAATACTCCTGAATTCAACTGAAAGGAAAAAGCAAGCAAGCTCCTCTGCAGTGACATTTGCACTAGCACTGTACAAAGTTTTTTATTTTTGTTGCTTGTAACAGAAACCAGAGAGAGCTTTTACACAAAAGCCATGTAAATGTGCACAACTTGCACACACACTAAGCTTTGCCCAGGAGCATTCAGTGCTCTAAGAGACATTTTGATTCACTGTCCTTCACTTTTCATTATTTTATATGATGGCTTATATAAAACATCCTCGTCAGCACAGAATCACCTTTTCACATGGGTTACAACCCGTACCTCTAATTTTTTCAAGAAAAGATGAGGCCTGTATCTGCTCAACTTCAGTAACATTTTAGTTTGTAAAGGCTTCAATCATTAACATTAAGATAGAAATGTAGGTATTACCTCAAATACTGCTGTAGCTATCATCTCCGCCGAAAATTTTATTGATTTGTCTCCTTTCAGCAACACACATGTACCGGCCAGACAATATTTATATTAAATATTCATAACCTAAGCTCTCCAAACCCCAAAGAAACAAGCCAAAATAAATTATTGCAATGAAGCAACGCTTATCTTCTAGAAAGAATCAAATGAATTTTGACTTTAAAGATCTATCTCAAAGCATATGTAATGCCTCACTGTACCGGGGAGTGCAATCCATCACAACTCTCATCCCAGAGCGCTGACTCATTCAAGATCTTTTCCTAGAGGTTCAAAAAATATCAAGGCACTGATGCCAAGTGTAAAGTACTTTGTATGCCCTGTATACACTTCCCTCGGAGCAATTTTTTTTTTTTTGGGTAAACGCATAAAGAAAAAGAAGTGTTCTACTGCACAGTCCTAAGAACTAAGAATACTGAAAGGAGGAACTGTCATATATGGAGGAGATGGCAATTTGAGAACACGTTCAAACTTAGTGCTTGGTCAACACTAGCAGTTATCTGGGGCAAACTTCTGTACAGAAGGGACTAATGAATGCAACAGCAGAAGGAATTCGGTTGTAACAATTACAGAGGGCTTTTTTCCTGCACACAAAGGACACAGACCTATACCTCGTCACTGCAACCACTCATGGCTGCAAGCATAAACGTTCTTAAGTGCATTACTGGAAGCCACCCACTAGACTAACCATAGGAAGGGCCAATCAATCCTGCGTGCCCAGCCAACATTCATTCCTTTCTTCGCTTCGTACTCATTGGTAAAACAAACTCGGTTGATTTTTAATTGACACAGTTACACAAGCAGACCTGAAGCTTTCAAGGCCACCAGTTGAATCATCTCTCACGCGTTACGAGCAGAGAAGGGTTTCGTTCTCGCCCAACGTCTCTGAGACGAGGAGACTGCTTGATCCCATTTTATCTGCCCTAAAGGCAACTCTCACACTTGCACACAATCGCTTTCATCGCTTGGTTTTCGCCTGAAACTTGAAGGATGCCGCACAATGGGTCATCGGGGACGGCGACGCGCATTAAGGGACTGGAAACGGAATTACCCCTTTGTTTTATCTTGCTTTTGCCTTTTCCCACTGGCGTTTTGCGGGTGATTGATGACAGGCCGCGCTCCCCGCCCTCCCCGCCTCCCGCCCGC
>VXAA01000174.1:140178-186834 GCA_013399115.1 Anseranas semipalmata
GGGGGGCGGTGAGGGAAGGGGCTCGGGGGGCGAACCTGGGTGGCAGGAGCCGAGCTGCTCCCGTTCAGCTCCCTGGGTGCAGCGAGCTGTGGCACGGCTCGCCGCTGTGGAAGTGAGCTAGGCCTGAAAATGTGCGTAACCTTCAGCTTCTGTGTGCCTGATCCTGCTAATTCGACTACTAATGTCAAGCCTTTGGAGGGTGAAATGGGGAATATTTTAATTCTTTTAGTTGTTTTTTGATTGTCTTATGGAAAATAAGCTAGCCTTTCTCTAGTGGCACTTGAAAAATAAAAATGTATCGTTTGGAAGCAGTTCCTTGCTTTATGTGCTCCATTTGTGGTACATCCTGTTTATTAAGCCCTAACAGCACCCCGGTAGCCTAAACGCAAACCCGATGTCTGTGATGGCAACGTGGTTGTGCAGTTCGTAGCGTGACTGAGGTTTTAAGTGGTGGGGTGACCTGGCAGAGCCTTTCTGCCCAACAAAAATAGAAATAGTAATTAATCATTTGCTTTCTCTGTGACAGATAGTTCACGACAAGTTGGAACAATTAGGAGAAATTCTCCTTAGGTTTACCTGACTTGCCTTGGCCTAAAACCAATTACAGAAAATAGCAAAACGATTCCTCTGCTGTTATCTTTTCCTCTGTAGAGGGAATACTTGGAATATTTCCTTAGTAAGGAGGATGTTGACACGCCTTTCTAAAACTAAGACAAGTTCTGGTTCTCCATAACAAGGCTAAGGAAATGTACTGATGTTGTTAGTGTTATAATTGTCCTACTATTACGATACCGGTATAACTCCTTCTGTGGATGCTCTTCTTAAGAATAATGATGGATGTTTTTCCATTCATTTAATTCTTAATTTCAATTACATTTCCCTAAGCAGATAAGCTTCCCTGTGTTCATGCAACAGTCTTAAGTATTCTTACCAAGCGCTTCACCTAGGAAGGCTGAGGCAAAGTTGTTCTTACAGGCTTTGAATTAAGGAAACCTTGCATGTCTCTCATGTATGAGGCACTTGCTTAGCCTGGAGTGCTCTGAGCACGTACAGGGCTGAGACGGCCACTTCTGCCATCATCTGTTTGCTGAGAAGTGCCTGCGTTTGGGTGCAATATTGGAAAAGTTCAGCTCAATTTTAGAATAACCAGCACTTTCCTCTTAGTATCTGTGCTGTTTTATAGAGATATATTCTGCCTTCCACAGCAGAAAAGATTCATTTACATTAACTCCTGACATCAGATCCTAAGGACCATTCAGCTGCAGTTTAAGTCAATTAAGACAGACTGAGGAATCAGGCAAAACTTCATCAAGATAAGCTACTAGAAAGCAAGCTTTTGCCAGCACAGGCAGCACTGTAATTGTAAGCAATTGATTAGAACCATGATTGTTCTAATCAACAGAGTTACTCAGGCTTTATCTGACCTTTAATTTGTTGAGCTAAACTGAAATAAGTCTGATTTAAGTCAAAATAAGAATCCACACAGCCCTTTGCAGCAAATTAAACCCAGCTAAACCAATGTAGCTTTGCATGTAGACAAGCCCTAAGGCAGCAAAATGTCCAACAGCAGTGACAAAGTGTTTGATGGTTGTCAGAGAACATCTGTTTTTACTTTCATTGTGGCAGGAAACACCATAGGGTCAAGGCTGCAAACCACTGTTTATATTGTTCTTTCTTATACTTCCTTATTATATAACCAGTTTGCAGTGTCCCATTATGTACTGCATAGGGTGCCTTTGAAATTAAAATCTGTTATAGGCGTATTTTTAAAATAAATGGTATCCACAAATTTTATTAATACTGGGAATGGGAGATCTTATTTACAGCTAGTGTCGTGCTAAATTTTATTGGATCTGCACTTCAAGCATGGCACCTGCTAAAAGGACAAGTCCAGATGTAGGACAACATTTTGACCTTTGTGCAGTTCTGAATGGGGTAACCCTTTCAGTTTGTTGCTTTGGGACTATGATGAAAATTTAGTTGTCTGAATATTAGTCTATAGCTTTTCTTCCCCTTCTGTTATTGCTCTATTCCTCTTTTTTATTTATTTTTTTTTGTGCTGCCTTCCTCTCATTCTCTTCAATTCCACCTTGTCTCTGCTTCTTCTTCCTTTTCTTTGAGACATCCTATTCATTTGATGCAGGGTCCACATAACAGTCCCTTCATTTTCTTTTGCAATAACTGTATTCCTGCCACTTCACACAGTGTCTCATTTCTCATTAACTGGTTGTGCTTACAAGCACATGACCTCCAGTTAGCTGAGCTCTTTTCTAGGCCTTGTTCCATCTCACCTTGAGTGAGGAAAAATCACTTTAAGCAGTGTCTGTCATTCCACTCGAATTTGGCCATACATATTGAAAGTTTCTTACTGACGTATCAGGCAGTCACTGTGTTTGCAGTTTGTGTAGACAAAATGCAGAAAAGTTTATCTGTCAGGAGTTCAGTGAAGTGTTTATGTGGTGTCAAATGAAAAAAATGATTAGTTAGGATGAGAAAATGGGGTTAGTGCAGGAATTTTAAGGTGCAAAGAGCAGCCCAAAGAAAAATTGAATGAGTTTCTCAATCTGCTTTGCTATGCAGTCGCACAGTGCTGGCAAAAGAAAAGGATAAAAAGAAAAAGGAGTGAAAGCCAGAGGTCAGTGAAGGTCACCTGTGCTTACTTCAGTGCTGACTTGTGCTGATAAAGTGTACCAAAAATTATGGTCTCAACCTGCAACATGGAGTGACCTTTAATAGGACAAATGTGTTTCTTATATTTAAGGTATTAAGATATTTCTAGCAGAAGTACAGAAGTATCTTTGCCAATGTGAGAGGCATTGAAAATACATTTCGTATGAAATACTGTGTATACTTCAACTCATACACATTCGGGAAAGATTAATTAAAAACAGAACTTGCCCAGAAAAAGGTGATTGGCCTGCTAGGGAAAATAGGAATCAAAAACTTGGTTACTGCAAGAAGTTAGAGTATTAAGAGAGAATTTTAAGATCTGTTTTAGTGATAAGGAGTATGTTGATCCGGGAACTGGCAGTTATCTCACCCAAACTGGAAATAAGAGAAAGGCTTGTAACTGCCAGAGGAATGAGATTCCAGAGCACTCTTCCAGAAGCAAAAGTATGGGTAAAAATAAAACCAAACCCAAATCTTTAGATGGTCTTTAGTTGAGGCCTAATATTTTAAGAAAAGGGTTTGGACGGTATGGTTGCTTTCAATGACCCAGGCAGTCCTTGCAGTCATTTTGTGATGCAAGGTGGCAACAATGAAGTCACAGTGAAACTCTCCTTTTTACTTGCAAGGAGGTGAAACAGTAATAACCCATTTGAGTCAGTTCACCTATATTCAGGACAATACATTGAGGCTATAAAAAGAAAATTACTAAACTCACCGGTGTATAAGCATGAATTGTGCTAGCAGACCTGGATATAGAATAATTAGGAAGCAGTGAGTAAAATTTTGCAGCTCTGACTATTGCAATTACCTCCACAATTTCAGGAAAGTGTCAACACCGGCAATGGGTGGAACAATTTTCCACCTGTTGTGAATCATACCATTGAGCAGGTTTACCAGGGTGAGGGGGTATCGGGAGGGCAGTGTCATGAGGTACTGGCAATGTTACTGCAACCTGAAGAACAAACACCTTACATCCTCATGTCCTGCTCACCCTTACACTCCACTGTCAAATGTTTCAATACACAAATCAACACTTGCATTACGCCTGTCTATGTTATCTTCCTTCCTTCTTCCCGTCGTAAAGAGTTTGTATTTTCAAACTTCATGTAAGAGATATAAGAGGTTCGCTGACTGAACTTGTGGAGAAACACTGCACCGAAGTGAGCTCTGCTTTGCTCTTGATCTTAAAAAAACAAACAAACAAACAAACAAACTGCCACAGTGTTTAAGCAGAAAGGAAAACTACACCTTTTTGTACAAAGACTTTTTTCAAAAGATTTTATTACACCATTGTAAGAATTAATTGTTCATCAGTGATTATACTGATAAAGGAGCAGTATGGTATTGCATATTAGCTTGAGAGCAGAATCAAGCCAACTAAAAATATGTTGAACGGGGATGGTTAAAAAAAATTACAGGCCAAATGTTAATCACGTGAGTAATACTGAACATGTGAACTAAGAGCTGTTGAAGTCAAACACGGTTTAGAGTTGTCAATGTTCAACTGTTGGGGGGGACTGGAGCCCAGATCCTCCATGACCTTATGCAGCTGTTTAAGGCTGAGGTGTGAAGATCAGGCTTTTCTTCCATGCAGATATGCTAGTGAACAAACTAGCGTAGAACACAGTCACAACTGAGACTTATTATTTCCTACTAATTACTTGGACCAGGCACAGGAGTGGTATCTCCTAGAGCATCAACCAAGCTGTAAGCTCTGGGGATACTCTCATTTTTCAGAAGTGCATTTAACCTTGAGGCTGGTAGGCAGATGTTTCCTCAGATGTAGGAGGAAAAAACTTGTTGTTTCTTTGGACATTTTGCATGTAAGCTCTGTGGAAACCAGCTGAAAATTTTGCTTTTTCAAACTCACTGTTCTACGAGGAACAATGAAGAACTGAGGACTTTAATTAAAACTCTTGTTTTCCCAGATCATTTACTAAGAGTTCAACTTCTCCTTCAGTATCTTACCTGTCTTTTCTATTTTTTTTTTTTTTTCAGGTAGTATCTGGCTACATTTTGTTCTCAAAAACCTCCTCTCCCTCTGCAGCTGACCTCCTGCTGCATCCTCCCTGGTTTCGCAGGTGATACGTGTGCTGTACCATCCACCCACATCTGCCACTTAACCTGCTTCTCCTCTTCTCATCCCTTCACCCCCGCACTTCCACATCTCTGCCCCCTCTGCCAATCCCACACATTACCCCTCACTTAGCATGCATTTTCTGTTCATAAAGCACAAGAAGAAAACCTCTTGTTCTAGCAAATCCCTTCTTGTCCCTTCTCCGCCACCACAGAGAAAGGTGACATCCTCCAAGCTCCTTGTTCCCTTTTCTCCCCCTTGTGAAAGCTGCTTTCAGGCTGTGATTGTTCTTCCACTAAGTATTTCTACAACCCGTTTCTCATAAGGAATCTCTAACTTCTCCTTCTCACTCTGTTCGGGGTCTCTCTTTTCCCCGTTGCAGCAGATAAAGTTTTCCTTGCTCTCCTCCCCGTTTCTGCTCACCGAGCAGCAGCACCTCACCACACTTATGCCCCTTCTTGGGCCAACGGTGTTCTCGTCAGTTTCGGGCCTTGCCTTTGAGGTCCTGCATCGTTCTGCTGTGGCTTTAATTTGGGATTTGTGTCTGTGCTCCCACGCGTCCTGGTCCACCCCAGCTTTCCTCTGATCACTTCCTTCCTTACCTCCTCATGCTTTCCTCCGAGGGCTCTCATTCATGCCGCCCTTTCTGCTTAAGCCTGGAACAACTGCGCAGATCTGGTGAACCAAATCCACTCTGTCTTCATTCAAATCTCCCTATAAAACATACTTCTGCCATAAAGCCTAGCCAGCTCAGATTGCTCTGCTGAAATATCTCCCGTTCCTCTATAATAAAAACAAATCCTGTTTCATAACAAAACAAAAAGAACTGAGCAAGAGGCTGAGTAGGCGATTAATTTTTGCCAGTCGCTTTCTGCCAAGAGCAACATGCTTGTTCTTATCCCGCTCCTTCGATTGTTCTCCCCTTATGCCTCGTGTTTGTCCTTTTGTTTCGTTATCAGCTTCCGAGTCCTTCCTGATGGGTCCTGGCCGGATCCTGTGCTCTCGCACTGGTGTAAAGCAAAGAGTAACATCGCTGCAGCGAACAGAGCTTTGCCATGGTTAGATTTCTCTGAAAGGAAAGCGATTCACCCCTTTGTTTTAATGTTAGCTAATAAAGACTACACAGCTTCAGCACAGCATTCTGGCTTTAATTAATACGAATTAGCATATACATCGCCATACGCTCTTTTTTTCCCTTTGTGGGCTCAGCTACTTTGAAGAAAACCTCTTTGCATGCCTCCCTGGTTATTCTATATCTTGACATTAAAAAAGAAAAAGAAAAAAGAAAAAGAAACAACAACCAACCCAGAAAACCGAAGTACCATAAAACTCCCACGCACACAACAGGATTAGCTGCTCCGGTGCCGGGGAGCCCTGGGAGAAGCTCTCCCCGCCTGCTGAGAGGAGCTGCTGGGGAGGCATCCAATTCCCAGCCCTCCGTCCCTTCCCCGGCGTTTGCACAATCCGGCTGCAGCGACTTCCCAGTCATAATTGGAGCCTCTGGGCATTATTGTGTTATTATTATTTAATAAACAACCACATAAAACGCTGGTTGACATTTAAATAAGAGTAAAGAAAGGGAAGCTCTGACTCCTAGACTGTTTTGTTTTCCTCTCGACTTCAGTGGAAGCAGGGGCAGGTTTTCTGTGCAATACCTGCGCTTGCACAACACATGCTCGCCTTTACGGTTTTGGGAAAGGCACTAATTCGGATGAGGGGGCCAGACCTACTGCAGCTGTCAGCCCCTGTCGCAACATAAACTGTTTACTTGGGCATTCCCAAGTAAAATGCATTAATGGCTTTTCTTGCCTGAGCTATCCTGAGCAAGTTTTCAGCATCATTTTCTACATTGTTACCCACAGCATGTAGTTTCTAGTGGTTATCTGAAAGGCACAGCCATCGGGATGCTATTAGCGGGAGCAAATGGAAGAGAGAACTTTGTTTTTGCATTCGATTGTAAGTTTCTGACATTTCAGAATAGGAGTTATCATGACAAAAGAAAACATTCTGTCCTTGAAGTGAACGCAGAGGAGCACAACTCGTTCAATAAGGTTTTGAAAGAAAACAAAGAGCTGAAGGCCAGAACTGACTCCTTCAGAAACAAGTATAAAACAAGACAGGACTCAAAGTACTTAAAATACTTTGGTGACAAGGAACAAAGAAATGCCTGTTACTATAATTGCTTAAATTAAGTAAAGAGCCAGAAAATCTTGAGAACTTTTCAAAAAGTAGAGATTTGGTGTGTGGGGAGTGTAAGAACAAAATTCTCTTGGGCCATGGCCGGAGCCCTGAATCAGCAGAACTCTTTTCCTTCAAGAAAGTGAAAACTAGAGGAGGGTGAGTACATACACCCTTATTATCCTTTCTCCTTGTGGATCAAAGAGGTGGAATTCTCAGGGTGGCCAGCTCTCCAATTTCCTGCAGTGAATCTGGTGCAGGTTGGGCTTATTTCTCTCTGTTAGGCAATTTCTCAAATACTCTAGATGATCAGGTCCTATAATGGACTTCTTATGACATCTGAATCTTATTTACTAGCTTGCATGGTATAAATGTTTTAAAAGTATTCAGTAGGAGTGAAGCATTCCTGCCACTTAGAAAAATTATATACGTGTATGATTTAATTCGAGGGAGTTCACCCCTCGTTCTTCCCACCATTTCATTACATGCTTGCTCTCCCTGTGTTATATATTAAAAGCTTCATGGACTGGTTCACTTGCATTTACATATGTGGACAGTAATAATTCTGTGATGTTGCTTGGAACTTCTGCATGAACATGTTATATAAAGTCAGTGTGGGAATGACAAATGTATTGCAGATTTTTCATAGATAAACAGTGCAGCGAATGCAAATATGAATGAAGTTGTGCGCAAGCTTTAATATCTAAGCAGAGCTTGTAAGTGCGTAACACCTGTAACCACAACTGTCAGTGCAAACAGGGAAACTAGTTTTAAGGCATTTATGCTGATTTAAAAGTGCTGGACTTTGAAGCACTTCAGCTGGCGTGGTGCAGATGTGTTCATCCTCCAGCAGGTATTTAAGTGCATAAACTCTGTTATTAAAGAATACAGACTTTATTAGCAGTTGATATTCCAGAGACATTGGGAAAACAGGTATCCAAAGAGTGAGACTGCCTTATGAGGCAAGCTGTGGGTTTTAAAGACATTATGTAAATCTTACCTGGAAATGGATTAAAAAGCACGGGTTGATGGTCTTAGGGAGGTGAGTGTTGAGCATGGAGAATTTTTTAGGTGCCAAAATGGAAAAGTACAGGAAGGGTAGTGGATTTGCATCAGTGGCCATGTAGCTGGTAATAGGGTTGGTTTAGAAGCAGGGAGCTTTCTTATGAAAGACATGGCAGCGGTATACAGCGTAAGGAGAGAATCGGGTCTGTTTGAATATGGACTGTAGTAATCTCCTCTTGAAGGGAGACTGAGTGACTGTTTCTTGTGAGAGCACTGAACCAATATTAAATTGTTACCAAAAAATGTAGGCAAGTATGTCCTGTAAAGTTTTCTGGTGCATTTTTTCAAAGTTGTTCATGTTGCAGGAGGAAAAAGATACACAGCAGTACAAGATCAACAAAATGGCAAAACAAACCCCTCTCATCCTTTTCTTTATTCCAGAATACAAACCTTTTCTTATTTTGTTATTTAGTGGAGGTAAAGTTAGCCTGAATTGGCCTGCAGAATTTTTCCTACATATAGAGTTCAGGTTCAACACATGAAGGAAATTTGTTCTCAATTTGACAGGAGTCCACCTACTCATTCTAAATAGCGCCATATTAAATAGCTGTTGAACTGCTATAAGAAAAGTTATGTTTTGTAAGGACAGCAAATGAAATTATCTTTGTGATTGCATCTCTTTAGAGCTCAGTCTGAGCTCTTATTCATGGAAAATCAAAAGAAGACCGTCTTCAAAATGTCCGGTAGACTGAAGAAGGTGGGCTGGGAGCATCTCCCCATTTGACAGCCCTGCCTGTTGGTTGCTCCTGCAGAGCACCTGGAAAATGCTGGTTTAAAAAAAAAAAAAAAGACATTAGTCCCATTGTTTTTTAGAAACTCTTTTGTCTGTATAACATTAGGATGACTTCAGAAGTTGATTATAAGTTAGCCTGTTCCAATAAGAGCAATTAATTTGGGGGCAAAAGCCGGTGACGACCCTGTCAGACACTGAACAATGTTTTTGGTTTTCATGCACTGAATCATCAGTGTTTATAGGCCTCCAACATGTAAATCACCCTGAGGTAATCTGGAAGGGAAGGATATGAATAAGCCAATTAAATTGGCAAAGAGCCTAAGGAACACCCTGTTTAGGGATAAAATCACATGCCTGTCCTAGTGCCAATAATTTTGGAGAAAGAAATGGAATTAAAACCTTTGTAATTCATTTCTTTGCAGAGAGGCATGATTTAGAAGACTTTGGTCTTCTCCTTTTGTATGTGTGAGATCAGGTGACTGAGATAAGGTAGTAAGTATTGTGTTTTGTGCAAGTAACTTTTATTTTGATGACACAGAAGGATGTCATCCAGGTTGCAGAGGGTGTAGGAACTGGTTGCCTCACTTATGGTAATTATTTCTTATTCAGCTTTATGATATGAGCATACAAAGGACAGAATTGCCCTTTATCTTTTCAAGTACCTCTTTTTTTTTTTTTTTTTTCCTTTGGAAAGGGAGGCACAATTTTCCATCAGGAAGCCTTCTCCACCCGACTCAGCAGTTACTAGCATACTTTAAGGTGCTCTGTATCTAAATAACAAAAACAACCGCTCTCTTCCTACCACATGCCAAACCCATGCCTTCGAAGGTGTGATGTAACGGGGAAAAAAGGCAGAGGTGAAGAAAACTTTTCATTGAAAGTTGCGCAGAGGAAAAAGTATTTGCATTCTTAGTTTACTTTTTCACAGTATAAATGGGCAAATGGGTCCTTTTTGTGTTTTTAAGAGGCTTGCTGCATTTGCTGGAAGTCTAACTAAGTATTTCTGCCATCCCGCCCAGATCTTTGAACTCGTAGGCCAATTCCAATCAGGAAAGTAGCTGTTTCTCTAGAAGAGACATACCCCGCAAATGCCTCCTCTGGCGGAAAGGCCCAAGCAGAACTCGTGGTTGACATCAGACAATTTACATGGGAGTGGATCATTATGAGCTCCCCAAGTGTGGGAGAAGCTGCAATTGGCATTTGTACATTATTAGGCATCAGAGAATTTAGTCATAAACACAAGTCCATAGGAAATCAGGAGTCACCAGATACACTGCTCACAGAACTACTCGTTTAAGGCGCTTTGGGGCCTTAATTCTTCAGACACCATTAAGAGTAGGGGAGATACAACCTCTTCTCTTTTTTCTCCATTATCTTTGGACTTTTAGAATTATGTTCCTGGTTGAAGGGAAGCAACTCCCAGAGAACAAAACCAGCCAGAAAACAACAGAGACATGAGGTCACTGGAGGTACCACCTAACACCCCTCTGGATGCCTTGGAAGTAACAGCACGAGGAGATCCTAAATACAAATGCATGGACTGGCAGAAGACCCAGATAAACATAGCTGTTCAAGATGGTTTAGATTCCTTTCACCCAGCCCCAGCCATCTGATAGCTCACCATCTACCCTAAGCCGGTCTCCACTCCCTGTGGAGACAAAGAGGCACCCTCCAGGAACAAAAAGAACTCTTCTTTTTCTGTCTCCCTGCATTGTGTGCTGGGGAGGCCTGGATGACAATCTGAACTTACTAGACAGCTGATGGTCAGTGAGGTGAGTCCCCACCTGTGTGTTCAGCTGCTCTGGAGCCTGACCACGCGTTGCTGGCAGCAGAGCAAACTCCCATTACTAGAGGAGGGCTTGAAGCTTTGCACCAGAGGGTTAGTACAAGGGTCCCTTTTGCTTTGGGCTGGAGCTGAGTGGAACTGGAGGTCCACTCAGCCTCTCGGACGTGTCTCTGGCCCTCGTGCATTTTCAGGCATTCAGAGACACTGCTCAGAGCAGTGGAAAGAAACAGAAATAGCTGCTTTCACTTCTCTGTTGGTGTATGGGCCCTGCACAGAAGCAGGAACCAAAGTAAGGTTAAGCAGGGTTTAGGGGAACAAGATAGGCTTTGGTAGGAGGGACAAATGCATGAGCTGGCCAAGTCTAACTTCAGAGCACTGTACATAAACTGTTGCTTTGTCCCCAGGAAAACAAGGGACTGGGGAAACAGCCTAAGGCTGGGCTGCATGAAATGCAGAGCACACGGTCCGGTGTAAGTCCCTTTGTCTCGATAGACAGCGCTCTAGAATCACCGTGACCTTACTCCTGCCCTTGTTAGGCTGAAATATGTAGCGCAGCTGTGGGACATAGTTCATCATTTATCAAGGGTAAATACAGTTCTGGATGGGAACATGGAGGTGAAAAGTGTTCTGCACACAGCGTTCACTTGCATGTTGTAACTTGCTGCTCCGAAAAAACAGAACGCTTTGTCTTCTTGTAACACTGGTGAGTGACTCCTTATCATAACCTTGCGAGAGGTTTCAAGTGCGTTCATGAATAGGAAGATGATTAAGATGACACATCAAGGTTTTCTGAATACTTATTACTATTCAGCAGCATCCTCATGTTTTTCTTAGTTTTCATTCCAAAACAAGGTGTTTCTAATCTCTGATGTGATTGGTAAACCACATCCTCTCACTCTTGGTGGCCCAGCTTGCTGTGAAACTCAAGCAGAGCAATAAGAAAGTGAGTTTAAATGAGGAGCTGTCAGAGCTACAGCAGATAATTTGGCTGAAAGGCATTGAGGTGACCTCTGCAAAGGAGGCATCCCTTGCTCTGAGCAGTCGCTGTGACAAAACCCAAGGCTAAAAATGAAGTGACCTAACTAAAAAACTTAGTGGGAGAGAGGCTAAACAGGGGTTTAGAGGATACAGTTTGTAGAGGAGATAGAGAAGATAGCTGTGTAGTTGGGGAACAGTTGAAAGTCTGGCTCTGAAGACATCCATAAATCATCGTGCCAGGTAGGGTATTTTCTCTTCTCCCAACTGTTTTGCAGGCTGGGAGCCAGCTTCAGTCACAGCTGCTTCTCTTCAGGAGTCCATTACAGTCCTGAGACTTGGTTTTGAGCAGGCTGTGTATGAAAGAGGTAACGCTTGTCTCTGTCATGCAGCTGAAGAGTTAGGTCTGCAGCCTGACTAAAGTGCCTTTTTCGAGGAGAGGACTCGTATTAATTACCCTACATCTAAGGAAATCTAATTTCAGAAGCACAAGGACACAGAGGGAAAAAAGGAAGCCTGATTTTTCCAGAGTTGAAGCAATGGTATCAGTGCAGAGATGTGTGTCACCAGGAGTGCCTCTGGGCCTTCTGGCCAACGTGATTGTTAACAGAGGGCAGGAAAACGGCTGAGGCCAATGGATTCAGTGACAGACGTCCCTGGAGTACAGATGGTATCTTTTGCATAGGGGTGAGGGTGCTGCAAGAGGCAGTGCAAGGGCTGAAAGGTTTTCCCAGGTGTCTGATCGCTTCTAGGGCTGTAAATGAGTCCTGACCATACAGATCAGCAGTACAAGTTTCACCACGCTCGCAAAGAGAAGTAGCTCTGGTGGTTTCCTTTTCTTCGAAGTGTTTTACACTTTCTGCAAAGCCACGTTTGGGGTGCGTGCATTATAGGCATGCCCAGTTCAGAGGAGTTAGAGTTAAATTTACATTGTAGCCTCATTTCCTTGACTTAACAGGGCAGAGAGAGAAATTCCAGTAGCCATGCACCTTGAGATTTATTCCAAGCTGGTTCCAAAGGGCAAATGAAAAAATAGGTATGCTTCTTGACGTTGCCACCCTGACCCCTGTGACACATAAGCCTTCCTGTCTGCTTTTCCAGCTCGTTGTCCTGTTCCTACCCCCTTAGCTCTGTAGCCCCAAGGACCCAGTTAACACCTGCTCCTTGCTATCTGGTGCCCTCTGGTGCTGCAAATACCTGTCCAGGCTGATCCCGTCACACCCTTACGCAGGTGTGGGGACCAGCATGTACCCCAACAGTGACTTGCGAACTGGTATCTGCGCTTTCCCCACCGCAGCCTGGCTGTGGCAGGGGCCCTCCAGTATGCCACGGTGCAGGTGGGACTGGGGCTGGGAGGTAGGAAAAGCTAGTCCCAGCGTCTCTAGCCCTGTTCCAGTCAGTAACGGAGGAAAGCAAGAACTGGACAGGCTTGCCCTGCCATCCAAGTACCTCTCCCTTGCTTCACTCCCTCCCCATCTCTAGCTTTAGCCCTCCCTTCCCCTCTTCTACCACCCATCCCCTCTTTATAGTTGCCTGGTCTCACTGCAGAAAGCCTCATCCTTTCTTCCTCCTCCAATACACACCTCCTCTTCCCCTAGGACGCTGTTCCCACCACATGCAGTCTCTGACCCTGCTCCAAACACCTCCTGCTGCAGGGCCGGTGGCTCAGGAATGCTTGGACCTTACACATGCCCAGATCCATTGTTCAGAAAACAGGATTACAGTATCTTTACTGTCCTTCATCTCCCCTCTAATTAATCAATGGTAATTGATTGATTGATGGTGGCTCTCTGGCATAACAGTCTCTCAGGTCTGAGAGGCAGCCACATGCCTATCATTCTCATGTATCTGCCCGGAGCATATGGAACATATTAACCTCCCGAAATTAGTTAGAGCCTCTTCTAAATTAGTTTGTACGAACTGGCAGGGCTCATTTCTCTGAACTAAAAGAAAGACGATGACAGAGGCAGATAGCAATGAGAGGCTCACAGGTCATTCTCTTGTTCTGGGTCAAAGTAGACTTCACCCTTGCAGGGAAGGAGCGGATCACGTCGTGCCTTCAGGGTGCACTCTCTGAGTTGCGGACGCTCATGTGTCCCCAGCTTCTGCATGAAGACCCAAGTCACTGAGCCCTTCTCTTCTGCTCCAGCACTCGTCTCAGATTCCTCAGCCTTCTCTCATTAGTCTCTTTTGGGACACCCTCACTGCTGAGCTTTTAGAGTTGCAGGCAGATGACAGTGCTTCCACACTGTCAGTGCAGCCAGGAGCAGCTGTTGTAAGGAAGGACCAGCTTCACCTACTGTGGCCTGAAACAGTTGCTTGTTTGTGATCTGATTACCACCAGGAGTCCATTTGGCATGGTCTTTCATGGCAGATTCACGACCTGAGGACCTTCAACGTGACAAATATCAGTTCTCTGCCACAGGAAGCAATTGTAGGAAGAAAGCCATCTGATTTTATTTTATTTATTTATTTATTTATTACAAAGATCACTTTTGGAAACAGCTGAATTGGTTAAACAGAAAGTAAGATATCCTCCCCAAACTCAGCCAAACCCAACCCAAACCCAACAAACAAGCAATGAGCTGTAGGTGAGCAGGAAGCTTGAAACATGCGAGCTGGAACTGATAAAGGGTTGGCAGAGTTGTAAGCAAACTGAAAATGGGCTCTTATAAAGAGAAGTTGGGCAATCTTCAAAAAAGTGGTGCTACCAGTCCTGTCAATGAATGCTTAGATATGGCTGTTGCAGATTGCGGGTCCCATGCTGCAGTGCTCACTGGTGAGTCATGTGGAAGATCACTAATTGAAGGATAGAAAATGGCCTGCTGTGGCCTGCAGCAATTATGAGCTGCGCATTTTTTAAGGGATGTTTGTTGCAATCCCCTCTTTTTCTGGAGATGGGGTGTGGCTCTTCCATTCCTGGCAAAGTGGCTGGTGCAGCCTTTGGATGGGAAAATATGGTTGCTGTTGCATGACAAGCTAGGCTTCCCCTGGGGGGAAGTCACCTCCTTCCTCTCCAGCACAGCACCAGGGGTGGGACAATTCCCTAAAACACAGCAGAGCTGCACAGAGATATGTCAGCTTTATCCAGTGTGTGGTTATATGGATCAGGCTCATGGAAACGTCTGAATCATGTTTCATACTACCCATGTAACTACATTCACACAACCTGGTCCTCTTCTTAGGATCTGAGCATTATATTCTCAGACTATGCTTCCTTTTCCTTCTTTCACCAGAGGTCTTGTGACCCTTGCCCCTTGCATAATTATTTGTGCTTGCCCGAATATGGCTATGTTCAAATCCCCCAGCTGGCACTGAGAAGTCACTCTGTCCAAACTTAAATGCAGGTGCCGAACGTTTCTGTCGCTGTGACACATTAGGCAGCTTACTCTCCATGCCGGATGGGAGGAACATGGCACTCAGCCCCACAGACAATGAAGCCTGGGTAGCTTTGTGCCTTTCTGCTGCCTTGCCCTCCAGAATTTACCTGCTTGGCCAGCCCAAGACTGCTGGGTTCATGCAGCAGAAGACAGGTTGGGGCACCACGCTGCAAGTACACAGATCATAGAATCATAGCATCATCTAGGTTGGAAAAGACCTTCAAGATCATCACGTCCAACTATAAATCTGGCCTACCAAGTCCCATCACTGAACTGTGTCTTTTAGTGCCTCATCCACGTGTCTCTTAAATAACTACAAGGACACGGACCCCACTGCTTCCCTGGGCTGCCCATTCCCATGCTTGACCAGCGTGGGTGAAGCATGGGCTTACTTTTGCAGAGGCTGCAAGGAGGGAGCAGTCTGGTGAGTATTCTCACAGACATTGCATCCAGCCTGGCAGGCAGAGAAAGAAATGTACCCTCATTTGTAGGAAGCCAGGGGCTGCTGTGCTAGCCCAGACCGATGAAGTCTGGTATCTTGCTTCAGACAACAATCAGCACTGGCTGCTAGGGGAGGAGCAAGAAATGCTGTAGTGAAACAGATATGAAATCATTCTCTGTGGACATTTCTCACCACCCTACTGATAACTAGGTCACTAGTTAACTATGTCACCAACTAGTGACCAGCATGAACTGGGAACAATGAAGGCTTTACGCTGAACTACTCCAGTTGCTGTTCTACAAGATTCCTCTCACTTGGACGAAACAAAAATGAAGAAAGAATGAAACTTCCATCCTGTTCCTCCAGAAACTGATGACAAACCCCTCATTGTTCTCAGAGGTGCAGAATCAAACCTGTCGTTATCTCACACAGAGCGCAATTAGTATCGTGACTAAGAGTTAACAGTGTGTCAAAATTGATCGTCTCTAAGTCTTGTCGGCATGGCTTTGCATGAACTGAATGAGGTTGTCAGCTGCCTTCTTCAATGACAGTGCAACAACTACTCTGTATAAACATTTTCTGTCACTGTACACTACAGGTGAAAAATGCAGGTGAGCAATATTTTACACACGCAGGTACAAAACTGATAATATTACAAGGAACTGAGTGAACAAGGCTTTTTTTTTTATTATTTATTTTTGGGAATGTGAATAATGAGATCTCGTTACCCAGAATCAGGATGCGTCTTGCTTGGTGAATACAATAACAAAAGGGTTCTTCAAATCTCTAGTTCACAGGCATTTCAGAGAGAGGCAGTTCTGCAGCACAGGAAAGATGTACTATTCCTAGAAATCTCCTGACTCAACTCCTGTCCTGTATCTGTCAGTGATTCAATAGTACGTTGGTTGTAATTGAACACAAGAATACTTCTGTTAGCAAACAGGAAGAAGCCGGGTGGAAGCACCAAGGTGGAAATGGGCTGTGTGGGTGCCAAGGTGGGAGGTCACACCTAGTCAAGGCCAGTGATACGGGCAAGGTGGCCAGGACTGCAGGGGGAGAATCTGAGTTGCCTGTCACTGTGTGGCGATAAGAGAGGAGGATGCACAAGAAGCTTGAGTTTGATGGGCAGTCAACGAGGCGGAAATGAGAGATAACGGTACTTCATTTCTATTTCTTTATCTAGTAATTCACTTACCTTTTCCTTTAGACTGAATACTTTGTACACAAAAGCACTGGCTGGAGCACTTAGACACTTTGGACGTTGTGTGTAGACTTACAGATATTGAGGTGACATGGTTGAAGAGAGAATGGATTCCCAGCAGACAGCCAGCATCCTGGGGAGAGGTCCTCAAGATTTGGCTACTTCCATATGCATCTACTCAATTTCATTTTCTCTGCTGAAGATTTGAAAACAAACAAACAAACAGGACTGTGCTCTATTTATGAAAGTGATAGTGACATAAAGACAGAAATAGAACATAGAGGTGATTTTGAAAATTGAGGTGATCCATATAATTCCTGAAACTAGAGGTTTCTCCCAGTGGCTTCTCAGTGAGAGAAGGATCTGCCCCAATTATCCTGAGGAGAGATTATGGCTTTAGTGATTAAACTCCTTGGGACAGTGATGTGTCTGACAAGGCTGATGCCCGCAAGGGATGATTAGTTTCAAGCACAGTTCCAAGGGGAAAAAAGGTCCTCCTGCCAAGTTTGAGTGGTTTTCCGAGCTGAAATGTTTGCTGATGACTTTCATGTGTGAATAGGTCATGTCAGCAAGCTATCTTGCTCAAACAATCTCAGTTACATTGGTTTTATTGCTAACTTCTTCTGACAGCCTTTTGGAGAGAGGAGAGGACATCATGAATGTAGAAGTGCATCTTCATTAGTTATTTCTTCTTCCCAGCACATGAATCTAAAATGGCCTTGCTTCCCTCTTACTGTAACTTAATTGCATGGATCGAAATTTAATTCACATTAATTTTCTGGCCCTAGATGTTTGAAGTCCAGAGCTAGTCCAAAGAATCATTTTATTTCATTACAGCCTCATTTTCCCCACTGGTTCTTACTCTCTGTGCCATGAATGTTTCGTGATGAAACTTTCTTTATTTTAGCCATTTAGTGACAGACATCTGAGCTATTCTTAGGGTAGTAAAATGGTTTCTGGCAGTCAGTGCTTGAAATTTTTTGGAATAACATAATTTGTAGCACAGAAAATTCAGAAAGGTTGGAGACCATCAGGGACCTGATTACAGGTCACTGTTGTCCTGATTTTTTCATTTTGTAGTGCAGAGAGATCCAGCTGTGTGACAACCCCAAATCACACCAAAGCCTCGGGCCCTGATAGAACTGATCGCCCCGTGTGCTCAGGATGATCAGTGGTCTGGCACAAACAACCCAGGACATGGCTCTTTTCCCTGTCTGTGCTTTATAGGGCTGTGGGCTTCAGGAAGCTCCTCTCACCCACCGAAAGAATCAACTCTGTGTTAATAAGTTCAAAAGAGGGCATGAGCTTCCAGCCAGATGTGCTGATCTGTGGGGCACATCTGGGTGTATGTGGCATGACCACAGCCATGTCCCTGCAGTGCTCTTGGGGCACCTCGGCTCTCACTTAAGCAACTGAGCGAATGTCCAGGAAGAGAGAAGGATGCTCTCCTGCATGCATCACATCCTATACATTGCCCTGTCTCTAATCCACAGCTGCTGTGGACTTTCCTTTCCGCACAGAGTTGCTTTGTCTGAATAAGCAGCAACAGCATCTAAAGAAGCAATAGATTTTGAAACCGAGACAACTGGAGCAATCATACTTTGATCTCTGGCAAAGCCCAGGGGCTTGATTGTTTTCCAGTGGAAGGAGCTGAGATAAATGAGTTTTCAGGAGTAGGGAACTGGAAGAGTTCAGGCTGGAGGTGGATTAGAGGGAAGGGTTAGGGGGTGCGCCCTCCGCCTGGGATAATGAGGCCAGTCATCAGCGAGCCGCGGGGTCCTCTGCAGCCTGGCACTTCACGGGGCTCACACGCATTTTGTAGGAACTGGCAGGAATGTTTCTTTCCATAGGCCTCTGCCACCTCCTTGGATGCTGATCAAACCCGTTTTATTAAAAGCCACCATTTGACTCCTAATGTTTTTAAACTGATTAAGAACATTGACTTGGCTGACTGGACAAGGGAACCGATTGTAGCTCAGATGCTTCATGCTGGAAAAGCTTTGATCGGACTGAGTGGGAATTTATGTTTAAGGTACTGTATAAAATGAATTTTGGTGATAAGCTTATAAACTGAATTTGAACCTTGCTCAGGCTCCAGAGAGAAGGAATAAACAGCTCAATTTATATTCTCCACAGATACACACCAAGATGTCCCTTTGACCTTCAGTTATTTTCCTTGGGGGGGTCAAACTGTTTCTTAAACTGTTTGAAATTATTTATCCAGATTAGCTGTCCATGCTGAAGATGGAGAGCTTTCAGGGTGGCTCCCAAGAGCCCTGAAGCCAACTGTAATGAATGAGTTTGGTGTTTTACTCCGAGGAAAAAAAAAAAAAAGCTGAATGAATTACAGAGCTGCCAAATAACCCCAGTTCATTCACACAAACTTGAGGATAATGTGCTTCTTTTGATCCCAACATGATATCGTTAGAATAGCTTATTTCAAGGGCATTTATGCCTGACATCTTCTCTCCCTCATTACTTACCAGCCTCTATAGTTATACACAGCAGTGAACTGCAATTAGAAGACACTGGTATCTGACAGGAAACCCTGAGGAGCATGTAGGGTTCGTCTCCCACTGATGCTGTTGCTGGTGACCAAACTTGCAAAGGATCAAGTGGAAGCAAGGTCAGATGGTCATCCTGTGAAAACCTTTGGTCCAATACATCTGGGGGCGTACATGCATAGAAGTCAGTCTGATGAGTTTGGTAATTGGTCAAATAATTATTCATCACCAGCAGTCCATGCAGTGCAGATCCCAATACAGCCATCACAGAGAGTCTGGGGCTGCTGCAAACCCTGGGCACGAAGGAATTGCTGACAGAGACAGGCAGCGTGTGGGTCTTTGCCTGGGAGAGATTTTCTTTGGAAGGTGAGGTTGTAATCTCTCTGAACAGATTTCTAAATATTTTATCAGAGAAATCATCCAGCTGATGTGCAAGTCTTACAGCTGCAGGAAAAGAGAGTTTTGTTTGTGTTTTCTTGAGGCAGAGGGCTAGAAGTGAGAAACCCAAGGTTTGGTCAGTGACGGCTTTCTGCATACCTGTGGGCAAGTCACTCCCATCCTCGCGCTGCTCAGCAGCCTCCCCACGTCTGCTCCAAAAGGCAATTGCAGAGACACTGCAGCACCCTGAGCTTCCACAGTCATTCTCCCTTCCCTGCCTCGAAGCAAACCCTCTCCATTTATCATAATAAAGGGAACATTTTTTAAACCTGGGTTACAGTTCATGCACTGTGCATGTGTATCTGCCTCTTCGTCCCTCCCAGTGACTTCTGACCCTGATGCCAGCTTCAGCTAAGTGTTGCTGAAGTGTAGAGGCTTCAGTGATATCAAAGTTACGTAAAGTTTCCAGAAAACTGGGAGCTGAGTAGAGGAGAGTGAATAATTCAAATATCACCTCTACTGAAAGAGAAATCTTGCCAGAAACCAGAGGATCCCAGTGGGGAAGAGGAAAGAGGGACAGGGAGAGACACATAAGAAACCAGGTTCCATTTGTTCATTCTATTGCACACACTCAGTTTGGGTTTTGTTTTTGATTTCTCATAACTCCTAGTTATCTAAACCTTATTTGGGATTTGAAGTGTAAGTTAGTATACCAGCAACCAAAAATGCCTCCAGTCAGCCCTCAGTTGCTCTCAGCAGGGTACCCAGAGAGGATTAGAGCTCACTCAGTGTTGAGTCTGCACCCCTGACAGGACTAAAGTATAAGCAGCAAAGACATTGAATGTATCCAGGGAACAGGTCTAGTAGAAGCTGGAATAGACCCATTAATCAACCAGTTTCACAGTATGCTAAGGGAATGCAATAATATACATCTAAATCAGAGACAAATTGCAAAGACTAACTTGTGAACTGGAGCTACATTCTTTGGAGTGAAGTTCTTTTGCTTCTAACCGAGCCCCACTACCTTTGTCTGTATACAAGTGACTATGGGAAAAGATACCGTAAACAATCAGGTTCTGTGAGCCTTGTGAGAGCATTATTGACTTCTTCAAATGCTGCTGTTCAGAAATCACAGACTCCCTTGAATACTCAGCTTCCACCTGAACAGCTTTACTCTCAGCATACTCTCTTCATCACACATTATTTTATTTTGCTGTGCCCTGAAATAACAAGGTTTAATTGCCAATCTGGCTCTGATTTACTGGTATCTCCTTGTGCATGGAAGGAGACCTCAGATTCAATGCACTCATTCTCAATCAATGTCAGCTTGGTATTAACTCCATGTTATTACATTATTGATTTTATTCATCCCAGGAGCTACATCAATTTATCATGGAATTTACACTTCTTTAACAACCAACGCAAATCAAGAACATTTGTTACGCTTGCAGTATAGACTAGAAGGTTTTTGGAATCTGATCCTTATTTTCCTTTACATTTGTTTAGATTTCCAGTTAATCTGAATTCCTATCTTGCCCCTTTGAACTTTCAACCAACTGTAAATACTTTTGATAAATTTCCTTGCTAAAAACTGTATTGCAACATAGTTCTGAAAAAATGAACACCAACTGCAAAATAACCACTGCCTTCTGATGTATTGATATAACTGGTTTGGGGAAATAAATGGTTGGGTGCTGTACGTTACACAGTGGCCACGTGTAAACAATAAAAACTGTTTGTAGTTTCAGCCATCCATTTGGTTCTATTATACACAATATAACCATCTGTAGTTTTAACTCATGTCTTGAAGGTGTGTAGCAAATTAAAAACATAGTGCAAAGTTGGTCCTTTTCCATTGCATTTTACTGGCTGACTTATTTGCAACAGATAAAGAAATTCTGGGAAAGTTCATTGTCCGTTTCTACATCTGTTAGGTCTTCCTCTGGCTGGACTCTGTGATGGCTGGAGAGATACTGGAAGGATGATGTCAGAAGAGTGGGAAGTGAAAGCTGAAGGGGTTTTTGAAGGTGAAGCTGAAGCTGATTTTTTTTTAAAAGTTGGTTAATGTCTACATAGGCAAAATGATGATTTAGCATTTGAGAGAAAGGATGTGGGACATCAAAGCAGTCCCAGCACAGGCTGGGGTTAACAGATGTACATTTTAGAGGGCTAAAGCACCTTTAGTGTCCTTCCTCATACACAGAGAAACCCACCACTGGCTGGAGAGCAAGGCACAAATGTAAACTCTCTCTTCTGTAGAGTAATTTTATTACTGCTGCTGTATATTCAGCCTGTTGCTTGTGTCTGTTACCTGTGTGCAGTAAAAATAAAACTTGCAGGATATACTGTTCCTTAGTAGCAAGAGGATAGAGACCAGTCAGAAACATAAAGATGGACTTTACTGAAAATAAAAGGGACGATACAGCTGTGTTTAAGTTAATGTGCGTGAGTAAGCTAGAAAAGGGAGGATTGCAAAATCTGTGTTTCCATGGCAATGCCACCCTTCAGTGTTACCTAACACAGTCAGGATTACATCATCAGAACAAACTTTCATCAGTTCATCACAGTTTGGCTATATGACACTATTTTGAGCTCAGCGTGGAAGTGATGCTTTTATGTAAATTTGCCCCCCTNTTGCAGACAGTGTAGGGAACCCCATCTGCCACAGACTGCCTGGGGAGAGAAGGCCACACCGCCCAAAAACACTACATGAAAAATTCAGGAGCGAGGGGATTTGCAGGGACTTTCTGTTTGAAGTCACCAAAGCAGAACTTTCTTGGCCACAGAGCTCAGGAGAATTTGGGGGACATATAGTACCACTAGTTCCCACATAAACGTCCTTCTGTTTCGTGCCTCATGTCATCACACAGAAGTGAATGGCGGACACCAATGTACCTGAGTGTTTGCAAAGGTTTGAAATAGAGGCATGTGGGAGGCAGGGAAGAGAAGACAGAATCGCAGAGTGGCTGAGGCTGGCAGGAACCTCTGGGGTCCATCTGCTCCCACCCCTGCTCAAGCAGGGACACCCAGAGCAGGCTGCCCAGGAGCTCATTTATCCAAGCTTTGCACCGTGTGGCATTTGGCTTGGCACGAGGCATGCTAAGGCTGGCTTCGGGATATTGCAGCATCGCGGCTCTGAGCTGCGGCAGAGGCCTGGCCGGGGTGCCTGGAGGGCTGGTAGAGGTGCCCGTCCTTGGGTGGAGGTTTCGGCATGTTTGCCTGTGCTGCTGGTGCCACATAAGCTGTGACTAGAAGTCCCCTACCCCTGGGCTGAACCCCTGGCCTCCGCAGCCATGTTGGACCTGCTGCAGCTGCGCTGTGCAACCTTGACCATTAAAATATCTTCACTTGTTGCTGGGACTCCTTCGTTTTCCTTTTGCTGGCTGGGCGCAGATCAGTGCTGTTTCAGGAGGCCGTATCAGCAAAGGTCGCAGAAGTCAGATTTCCACACACAGGGAACACATTTCTTACCCTACCCCGTAACCATAGTGACTTGTTTTCTTTTAAATTCCTTCCCCTTAGGTTCAATGCTATCTTTAGATGTCATCCTGTTTTGACAAATGTGCGTGTAGTTCCTGATACTATCAGGGAACTATGGCATGACAAGGACTGGCTTAAGTAACAGCTGCATAACTGTGTCAGGGATGAATGATGCGGCTGGTGCCCTTTCTGGAAATGCTCCCATTTTCTGTGATTCTTGCTCCGACACTGCGCCCAGTGGTGGCCTGGCTTGCCCCTCTGTGGGTTTTCGTCTTTCCTCCTCCACAGATCTTGTGCAGTTTTGCTTGCTCTCTGCAGTTTTGCTCGCTCTCTGGACTTGGGGAGACCTTATAGCGGCCTTCCAGTACCTAAAGCGGGCCTCAGGAAGCATGGGAGGGACTCTTTGTTAGGGAGTGTAGTGATAGGACAAGGGGTAACTACGTTAAACTAAAAGCGCAGAGATATACATTAGATATTAGGAAGAAATTCTTTAGTCTGAGGGTGGTGAGGCACTGGCACAGGTTGCCCAGAGAAGCCGTGGATGCCCCATCCCTGGAAGTGTTCAAGGCCAGGCTGGATGGGGCTTTGAGGAACCTGATCTGGTGGGAGGTGTCCCTGCCCATGGCAGGGGGGTTGGAACTGGAGATCCTTGAGGGTCCCTTCCAACACAAACCATTCTGTGATTCCATGATTTCACAATGTGAGAGGCTGGAGAGCTGGGGTGTGCAAGGCTGGCAGGGGAGGGAGAAGGGAACTGAGGTTTGAGGTGGTTAACCCTGCTGGGAGCTGGGCTCTCCACCCAGCAAGGCGCCAATGGGCTGGAGTATGGACCTATAAGTGCTTTCCCTGGCTCACAGCATGGGACAGTTGCATTCGGGACACTGGTGAAATGGGCTTCCTGGCAGAGGTCATGGAGACAGAGGGCACGTGAAATGTCCCCTGAGGTCTTGTGGGTGGTGCATGGTTTGTGTATCTTTATTCCTTTCAGAAATAATGTATGCCTCTGTTATGTGTTAATATTATGCACAACCAGTGAAAGTTGAATGTGAAATTGAAAGTTTTATTGTCTTTTTTTATTCAAAGGGAACCTTAAATTTGTCATGCTTAAGTGATGCAAATTTTTTTTTTGTTTCCTGCAACATTTTGCATTAAACCTCTGATGCTCCGGATATAGCAGCCTGTCTCTCTGCGGGTGTGCGTTTACCAGGGGTAACTCTGCCCTACCACCTTTGCTCGTTCAAAAGCCGCAGTTTTCCTGATGGTTTTCCCTCAGAGCAGTTTTCTTGTGCTTCCTATTCTCCGTTGCTCTGGTCTGGTCAGGGTGAGGCTGCTGTGTGTGTGCAGCTGTTACCCGTGCAAATACAGTGAATGCCGCCCCGACAGTTGTTTTGACAGGTAGAGGAGATGCACGGGGCAGTGAGGCTGTGAGTTATGTTCGCACCCTCTGCTTAAGGGTGCTCAAAAGCCAAGGTCTGACCATTCAAGTCCATATGTCAGAGACATCAAATCAAAATATTATTGGAAATCTGGCCTAAATTATACACCATACAGTCTGACATCACCTTCAGCTAAATCACAAGATGACATTTCCTTTTTATAATGGATTGTATAAGCCTCAGCTTGAAATGGCTAACAAAATTATCCCTTCATTACACAGCTGATTTAATGCCAGTGTGCATTCAGAGTCACAGAGGTGATCTTTAGCATCACACATGAATTTTATGTTTCTTTAATTAACTGCATCATGCTGCACGTTGGCAAGAAGCTGTAATGATACTTCATCCTTCAATCGGCCAAACGTCAGAAAGTTGCAGTGATAATACTGTCAAGAGACAGACTCTAAATACCACAAAACAGAAATATTTAAATAGTTAAATATTATATACTCAAAATACTTACACTGTGGGATAAGAGTTCCTTAATATAAATAGTTGGGACCAAAATCAGTGCTATAGCTGGGTCAAACGTGTCCTTCCAAACAGTTTTTTGTATCCAAATAGCTACGAGACTTGAGCATCATGCAGGTTGTTGTAGGTAGGAGGTGCAAAGTACGATAAAGTGAGGTCAATCATGTTTACTTACAAGAGCATACTTGGCTTTTCCTGAGACACAGCCAGGGTTCAGGATGTGTCAGGCTTCCTTTCCAGGTCCCAAGAGCCGAATACTCCTGGTGTGCCCCCGAGCACCCGGCATCGAGCCTGGCTGGCGCGGTGGCACTGCAGCCGAGGTCTCCAAAAGCGGTGTCTGCGGCGCAGCTATCGGCTATGATCTCCTTGGAAATAAGCTGACAAAAGGTCTCTGCAGCTGGAGTTGCTGTGTGCACACCCAGATTTGCCTGGGTTGGGAAGCAGGACTTTTTTCTCACACTGAGCCAGCAGAGCTATACAGGCGGTTATGTTTTCTGATCCAAGTCCAACAGGTCTGCTTTTGTGTGTTGTCTCACCGCTCCTTTCCCTCACCCACCCCATGCTCAACGCAATGCTCAGGGTGCAGCACCCTGCCCGTTCCCTTTCATACCGAGCCAGGCTGAGAAACTCCCCCTCCGCCCCTGCCCCTGGCTGCTCATTTCCCCTGCTGAGCCCCGGGTCACTGCCCCAGGGTGACGATCACCAGCCCAGGGCATGGGAAGGGAGTCTCACCCTCCAAGAAAATGTGTAGTGACTCCACCCTTGGCCAATCTCCTCTGCCCAGAATTTGGAGTAGCTTGGTGTTTGCTTTTGTTTTGGGTTTAAATACTTGTTCAGCTATCTCTCAGAGCTATCTTACATGAAGGGGTGTGGTGAAACTGCCTAATTTAACCCAGCCTGGGACATCTGCAGATGGATGGCCCATCTCCATAAAGCCATTTTAGCGTGTTTGTTTAGATTGGTTTAAAAGCTGATCATTTAAAGACTGTCACCACTCTTCTTCTGGCTTAATGAGATGTAGTTGATATTTGCTGGCAATTGAGACAAATGAAGTAAACCCTCCCAGAAACAGAAAAGGCCCCTGCAGACATCTGAACCATTTTGAGAGGGTGTCTTTCAAAGGCCGGGTGTAGGCCTGGGAGAGACTTGGTTGCACACAGGATCACGCTTTTAGCAAAGAAGAATAAATTGCAACATGTTCTGGTTGTTCCTCTCCAAACTTTCATCATCCCCTCACCATTTCCCATCCTGGGGTTCTGCAAACCCCGACTGCCGGGCAGAGTGCCCGCAAGACCAGCCACCTCCTTCCCAGATCAGCAGCAATGCTTTGGTACTGAACATGGAGAGCTACCTCCTGAATCCACCCGAGTCACTGGAAAAATGCCCCTGGCTTTCACAGGGCTAGGATTTCAGCCTAACGAGTGCTCTGTAGTTGAAAAGCTACAGGCCAAACACACCCACAGGATCCAAACCATACATCTCCAGCAATCTGTTCTGATTTTAATGTATTTGCATATAATCTTCTTGATGAGGGTTTTCCCACTGAACTCCTGCTCTGACTTGACAAGGAATGTTTAAGGCAACAAAATGGAAAACACAGCAGAGAGAGATGAACACCTAAACCAAGACGAGGAGGGCAAGCATCGTTAGCTTTTTCTCCACTCTGCTTTCCCTCCTTCTGGCCCTGTCAACATTGATTTTTGCTTCCAGAGTTACTCCACGGTGGCCCCAAAAGAAATGCCGGCGGTAAGTGTGCGGTGGTAGCCTGTTCCTCATGCTTGTGCTTGCTTGTGTACGTCGCAATGTACATTGGATCTGCACTGGGCTTGCATGCGCATCTCTGGCTGAGAGCCCCACAGCTATTTTTTCTCCAGGACAGGGTGGATCTCCAGTTCTCCAGAAAGGGGGATCCCACTACAGAGCTTCTTGCTGCCAGGGCCTTAGAAAGCACACAGTAATGTGTTGTCTGTTGGGGACAGAAGGCGGGAGGATAATTACAGTGCTGCATTTTTGACAGCACAGGCTAAGATGTCACTGAAAGTATGTTTTTAGTCATCAAGAAGATATTTCCATGCCTCAATCTTTTCTGTAGTTGCCCCTCTGTGAGATTGAGAAGTGCTATTACCCACTTTTCGTGGGCTACCTGAGGTCATGGAGCACGTGAAAAGTGAGAAACTGAGCCCTAGGTTAATGCCATAAACACAAGTCTAACCAACCCCCTGCAGTACTGGACTCATCCTTGGGAAGAGAGAAAGAGATGGGTACCCTTTCTCAAATGTGGTCACTCCCACTGATCCAATGGCAGTGGCACACATTTCTTTCCATCTCTGCTATTTTTCTAAGGGTATATTGAGTTCACTCTTGAGGAACAAGGATCCTGGCCACGTTATGTTGGTCCGTGGCAGGCAGTTGTGTTGTGGGTCCTGCCTGGGGTTCAGATCCTCTGCAAGGTGCTCTGGTGAGGGCTCTCACTACACCTCTCCTTGCTCACAGCACTGCCAAGCCCTGGCAGTGATTTCCCGGCATGTGCCAAGGCTGGTCTGGAAGAACCAGCTCTAGGTAGGAATAGACTTCAAGGGCCAGCTGCACACACCAATACTGATTAACGCCTTTTCATTTTTCCAGATACACCCCAGTCCAAGAGGGACTAGACACAGACCACCAGCAATACAGATCATTCATTATATCAGTTTTTTTTCTTTTTTTTTCTTTTTCTTTTTTTTTTCTTTTCAGTAGCTATTAATTTAGGATGCATTTCAACTGTTGACCTCAACTGGAAAAGTACCAGATCCCATGCTGTGCATCTCGTGGGTACTTCATCTCATTAATAAGCACCTTCATTCCAGAGTATTGTCTGTTTATTTTGGAAGGTTTTCCTCCCCTCCCTGAAAAAACAGAGATGAATTGGGATAAATACAGGCAGGAAATGGTTTCCCTAGCAACACTAAGAATACATAAGAACAACCTCATCATTCACTTTTCTTCCTCAGATACACTTTTGAAAGAAGTTTGAGCTACATTAAAAGACATCTCCTGTTCACAGTACAACACCCAAGTCAACAGAATTAATCAGCCCTGATTTCACTTTCAGTGAGAAGGGAACTAAGTCCCTTTAAAAAAACAGGGACATAAGGTCTTAGATTCCAGGGAATGAAAGCTGAGTCAAAAGAGGAGTTCATTCAGATTCAGCACTGGTCAAAAAAAGCCGCTTTATGTAACGTTCAGCTTTGCTGAAGTGTAACTTACACTAACGAACTTCTAACGTGTCCTGTTCAGAGAGCCTTGGGTTTTGGTAAACCCTGGGTCGGGCTGTCTGTAGGCAAAATCTAATCTAGTTGTGTAACAGTGCTGGAAAGGAAATCAGAAAAACTGTTTCTGAGAGGTTATTAGGGGAGACATCAAAGCTTGGTGCTGTGTAATTTCTACTCTCATCACGTTGCACTAAGACAACCCCCTCCCTCCCGATCTGCTTGCCATTCCTGCCAGCCTCCACACACACTGTAAGGTGCATGAGGGACATTTCAGCAGCTGGGATGGCTTCACTTTTCATCTGGAACAGCGTGTCCAGCCTCAGAGGCCAGGGGAGACCTCACTGGGCACATCGTCCTCACCCAGGTTGGTCTACAGCCTGTAGGCAGGAGGGGTTGCTCCTGAGGGGAAGCCATCAGGGAGCAGGGTTCCAGGCTTAGCCCAGCCAGATTTCTACCTCCAGGGCAGGCAAGATCTACCCTTCCTCATATTAAAGAGAGATCAGGTTGGCTAGCAATGGTCACAGCATCCCAACGAACTGGCGTTTGACCTGCTTCCTCGTCTCATGTCGTTTCTAGGATCACTGCTTCCAAGACAAGATCATAGAATCATAGAATGGTTTGGACTGGAAGGGACCTTAAAGATCATCTAATTCTAACCCCCCTGTCATGGGTAGGGACACCCTTCACAAGACCAGGTTGCCCAAAGCCCCATCCAACCTGGCCTTGGACACTTCCAGGGATGGGACATCCACAGCTTCTCTGGGCAACCTGGTCCAGTGCCTCACCACCCCCAGAGTAAAGAATTTCTTCCTAATATCTATTCTAAATCTACCCTTTTTTAGTTTAAAACCATTATTTTTTGTACTATTACTACACTCCCTGACAAAGAGTCCCTCTCCTGCTTTCTTGTAGGCACCCTTTAGGTACTGATCTTCCATCCTGTATGAAAGACCTGCTTTCTTTGTTCCTGATCTGACGAAACAGCAATAGGTTTGTCTCCAATGACTGCTGGGTATCAAACCATAAGCGTGGATACAAATCGTTATCCAGAAGCTGTGTTTCTATTGAACATTATTGATGTTGTGGAACAAGGGTGCACTGCTGATGGCATCTGCAGACAGTATGAGAGAATGGCTAAGGGGTAGATAACAAAGAGATCAGGTTGTAGGGAGATCAGTTGTTCAACTGAGTGCAAACATACAACATGTGCTTCAACATGCGTCTGACACGAAGCCACAGATCTGGGAACAGAGGTTGCAGCACACTGGGAAGGCTGCAAGGGCCTCCCTCTATCTGGCTCATTGGAAAGAAGGTCGAGAAGTGGGCTGGTCACTACTTACCATCATTACATTTCTGGTTTTACACTCTGTCATTTCCCATTCAAGAGGAGCAGAGCAGCTGGAGAAGGTAGTCCAATATCATGTCCAAGCTAGTATGCTTAGCCTCTGGGAAAGCACGATGGAGAGAAAGGGGAATATATCGTGCTTCCACACCTTGGAAGGGCTCTGATATTTGCAGGAGGGTGCTGATACACAATTTTGTCCCTAAGGCCTGCTTGAAGACCCCTAAGAAAACGAATGTCTTGTTTTACCAGTCCCACTAGCATAACTCTGGTTTGTTTGGTCTCAGCATCAAACTAACTCTATGCTCAGTAATATTATTGCTACTTCATACCAGAGGAATGGGTTAGTGGTCCCTTCTGGGATGGATTAATTCATCTTTCTCTGAAGTAGCTCTATGTGGTCCAGCTGATGGTGTGCAGAGAGCATGTCATGGCAGCTTGTGCTACAGGAAGTTGGAAGAGAATGGTCACCACTGGGAGGCTAGGGATTTGCCAGGAGCCCCAAAACCTGGGTCTGGTTCCCACTGATGTTCTGCTACTCTGAACTAGCTCATAATAGGAAATGATGCTATAGTTTAAGACAGCCCTAGAAACTAACTTAGTCACTTCCTCATTTCCAGGGTACTGATTAAACTCAGAAATGGTTTCTAAAGCTGCTTCTCTATTTTCCATTTACAGTAGTGTTAACCTCAAACTTGAAAAAATCCAAAATGCTGCAATGCCATAATGATGAAACATGATGGAGTTGGTGGTGAGGCACTGGAACAGGTTGCCCAGAGAAGCTGTGGGTGCCCCATCCCTGGAGTTGTTCAAGGCCAGGCTGGATGGGGCTTTGGGCAACCTGATCCAGTGGGTGGCACCCCTGCCTATGGCAGGAGGGTTGGAACCAGATGATCTTTAAGGTCCGTTCCAACCCAAGCCATTCTATGATTCTGTGACTGAGGTATGGATGGTTTTGCTCTGTAGTGAATATGCATGTTTTGTTTCAGGAGGAAAAATCAACAATCGTGTCCAATAATAGAACTTCCTCTCTGTGGGGTGGGATTCTCCCAAGCACAGCTCTCAGTCAGGAAGGGATCAGTCCTGGGAGGCCCAATGAACCAGGTAACAGAGACCAGATCAAATAACAGTGGTGGCCCCTTTCTGGCTTTAAGCGGTAAAAGGGGATTTCCTGACCATGAGGAGCAGGGCAGCCACAGGAGGTCATCCAGTATCATGGCCAAACTCCCAGGCCCACCTTCTGGGAAGTAACGATGGGAAGAAAGGAGAAGGATGCCCACACGGAGGACTTTGCAGGGCCCATGTGCTGGAAGGAGCTCCTCAGCGCAGCGTGAGAGCTGGGCTGCAGGCCAGGAGCAAGAGCAGCAAGAAGCCATGGGGCATGGCCCAAACTTGCACAATCCACGGTGACAAAACACGCAGGGCTCTTCTTTTGGGAATGAGACCCCTAAGGGCTTGGTTGTGCCCCTGCCTGCCCCGGCTGTGTGGAAGGGGCAGGACTGCGAGGAGGAGGCGGTGTAGATGCTCTCGTGAGCTAGGGTAGAGCAGGGTTTGGCTGGAGGATCGCTCTGCTCCTGTCCTGGATTAGCTCAGCAGCAAAACCCTCACTGATTTCAGCCCCTCTCTCTGTGCTTCTGTGCTTCCCTGCAATGTACAGCAATTAAGCACAAGCCCCAGACATCCCCTTGCTCATACAATGCTTTAATTATAAAGCAGTTTGCTTCTGATTGGCAATTACTCTGCCCGGGAATGGGCCTCGCAAGCAGGTGGGCCTTCGAGACCCGGCTGTCGTTTTCATCTGCCTCGTCCCCTTCTCCATCTGGCTGCTGAAGAATAAGGCCCATTAAGTAATAGCACTATAAAAAAATTAAGGAATGGCTGGGGCTGGCCTTCACGCAGGCTGTAGCTTCGGCTTGTTTCTTTGTTTCTCCCTTTCCCTCTTAGTTGTTAACAGGAAAGGTCTGACTCGTTACCGTTGCTTGGCTAACCCCACCAGGCTGACGGCGCCGCGCGGCACCTGGCTCCTCCTGCCAGACGTGCGGTGAGCAGAGACGTGACACGGCGCTGCCAATCCGGCGACCCGCCGCCAACCTTCCCTCAAGGCGGTGGGCCTGCCCTGGGAGGAGAAACACGGTCCCGGTCCCAGGCGCTGGGGTCCGTGTGTGGCCTGGGGGGCACGATGGGGGTGTCTGTCTGGGCAGCATCTGTGGCCCTGCTCCTGGCCTGGGGAAAACCACTGCCCTCTCCCAGCATCAGCTGCCCCCAGTCCTTCACCCTTCCATCCTGTGACATCCTGGCTGGTGGCACAAGCTCTGGTGTGCTCAAAAATACTGTGGTGGATGGAAGTGCCGTAGTGCTGGGTTGGCTTCTGGACAATGCCACATGCCACCAGCATAAAGCCCGTACCAGTTCACCCTTCAGACCCCATCCCAGCCCTTTCCCATGTCAAGAAGCTTTTACAGGCAGAAGTAATTTCCTTTCCCAACCAGGAACTCCAAGGGATTAGGTCCTAATATCATGCACTTTGTTTTTCCTTAGTACAACCACACCGATCATATGTAGTTGTTCAATAGTAAATATTGGCAAAGAGCAAATATTTAGGGGCACAAAGATTAGGACCTGAGTACATTTTGGATGAAACTCTCTTTCTTTAGCAGCCTGTGTTTTTTTGAGCTATTTAAATTCAGCCACTAGAGAGCAAACTTCTTCTTTTTATCAAACGGCAGTTTATATATTTCTTTTAAAAAGAATTGTACAGTACTCCAGGCTAAAAACCATAAAAATTGAAAACAGCTTTTAGTTTACATAGGGGAAAAGAAGCTTGCTCTCTCTCCCTCTCCTCCCCCCTTCCTCTCTTGCTTTCCTTCTCTCTCTCCCTTTCTTTCTCTCTCTCTCTTCACAAGCTACATTTTAGGAAGGAAGAAGAATAGACAAGTGTGTTTTGTTGAAGTGAAGGCCTCTGCTAATGACTGCCTAAGCTCTCTTCCTTCATGTCAATCATCAGAGGTAATTGTCCATCCTGACGCGTGTCAGGCTGTGTGAGGAGCATCTCAAAAGGAGGCCTTGGGATAGTAATAGGCACTGCAGCACTGTGCATGCGATTGAGCAATACTTAGAGAGGAGGGAGTCTGCAAATTGGCAGGATTATACCCATTCATATCGGAGACTGCCTCTTTCTGGAGTAGCGCTGCAGCAGCTGTGCTCCTGAGACCACGTGGTTTAAATGCCCTTGAGATTTTAATGCAAACAGGTTGGAGAAGTCAAATCTAAGAGCCTCCAGCCATGGGCTTTCCTTTGCGCCTTGGTCTTTCAGAGCTCAGAAGTGCCCTGCTTTGATGGTTCTCGTGCAGCTGAGCTGGGGAGCAGGGCTGGGGGAGAAGAAGACCCTTTTGGTGGAAAGAAGAGCCCTCTTGCCTGTTCTGTCAGTGAGCAAATGCTGTATGCACAGGTAGGAATAATGGTGAAGATTCTAAAAGCAATAATAGAAGAGCAATGGCATTTTACTAACTTGCTTGATTGCTTCAGGAAAAAAATAAAAACAAACATACAAAATGCTTCTCGGCTGCAAGCTGCAAGGACTGTGGGGCCAGGCTCTGTGGTGTTCTGTAATTGCTGAGCTACAGCTATATGTCCTTGATGAGGTAATGGCTCATGTCAAGGCTGCCTGTAAGCTTCCTTTAAGCCAATTCTGATAACAATAAACCCTGCAGAGGTGCTGAGGTGCACAAAGAGGCTTCCTAACGTGATGGTGGTGGCAGAGACAGTTCAGAGCTGGTGGGTGCAGGCTGGAACATCTGTGGTTTAATAAGAGACCAGCCTGGGTAGCAGCAGCAGCAGCAAGGAACTGACCTTCCTGGAAACCATGTCCAAATGGCCCAGAGCACAAGTGAAGCAAATGCTGGTTCAGTCAAGATCTAGAAACCCCTATCAGCACCTGATCAAAAGCATCTCTTCCCGGGAAAATGAAAGAGGATTTTGTGAAATACTCAGTGTCGTCAGCATTGTGTACACAGTGGGTTATCTCCCTGCCTTTCTCTGTGAACTGGCCAAGGGACCAGCTGTAGATAACACGCGTGTTGCCTAATGTTCAGTGAGGTGTTTCTTTATGGGGACTCGCAGGCATGCTATGAGGACCCATGGCCTGACATGGGCCTTTACAGAAAGACACTCCAATGGGCTGTGGGTGGCATGTGATCTGACTGCTAAAAGGACAAGTCCTACTGTTTAATGTCCCATTGACATTATGAATTGCCCCATGGAGTGAAGTGGCCCAAATTTAATCAGTTCAATCCCTTGTACCAAACTGGGAACTAGTGTTTTAGAGTGAAACAGCTTTATTATCTCTGTGCAGCATTAGGCACGATCATGTGGCTACGAAACGAATTAGTTGCACCCCTGCAGCATGCTGTGACAGGCTCTCCAAGCCAGATGTTTTGCGAGCAAAGAGGGACCTTAGGATTTTGGACCCAGTCAGAGCAGCTATGATAGTCACGGTTGGCAAATCTCAGCAGGTCAGTCTGTTGCAATGTAAATTTTTATATTTTGCCAGGAGGCCACTGATTTTGAGACCAAATACAGCTTAGGAAAGTGCTATCCGAATGCAGGCAGCAGGTAATTAAATCCTTTCTGTTCTACTCTGGGAATACCAAGGTGCTGGGGAGATGATGAGTCAGTTTGGAAAATGGGGCCCTGCCATCCCCCTTTTTGATGCAACTTAGCTACAGGTGTGACCTCAAAGAGCCATGCCTTTCGGGCCTTGGATGTGAATGACCTGTATCTCTGTAAGGTCACAGAGATACAAACGCTGAGAAGCGAGGGTATAAACAGGATGTATCAGACTTTGGAGTGTCCCATGCCACCAGACATCCAGACCAACACAAAGGGCCAGGTATTGCTCAGAGCCAGTTTGACAGCTCCTCTGACCCTCTCCTAATGCCTCCTCAGAAAATAACTGATAATCCTTTGTGAAGTGTGGCTTTAGGCAAGCTCACTTCACCAGAGAAGCTCCTAGCTGGTGCATGCTTAGATAAAAAACAACCACTGGACAAAATAAACAGCTCACAGGGCTCGTTGGCAGCAGCTGCATAGCTCATGTCTTTGCTTTGTGCATGACAGCACAGTCTAGTGTCAGCGTAAATTCAGCCATGGGCACAGTCAGACCTCTTGTGCACTCTTACCTGCCCAGATAGCTTTTCAAAGCACGCCACTAGCAAAAGCTGATTATCAGCTTAAGTAGTGCTGTCTGTCTCTCCTCTTTGGCTCTAAACACTGGCCACAAGCAGGAGCAAAACTGGCACCTCGAGATTTCTGTAGCAGAGGTTTCCAGATGGGGACTGCTCAGTCTTCAGGCAATCATCACCTACTTCTCTTGGGCAAATTTAAGAGTGCTTTGTGCTGTTTCTGTACAGGACCAAAGTTCTCTCTCTCTTTTGAAAATATAATTAGAGTCTTGATGACTTTTTTTGTATCTGAAAACTTATTTTCTCCAAACGTTCATGCCTCTGAAATTAGACCCCATGAGCCCTGAATGGGCTCTTGCACACTTTCCCCAAGCAACTTTTCTGAAAGCCTCCCATAAGCGATTGTTTCTAGAATTGCTCTCTGTTTTGGAGTATCTGTTTTCTTTATTTCCTTTGGGACAGACTTCATTGCCATTACCATGCTGCAGTCGCTGAGGTCCCCATCTGTTGATGCTGAACTGCCCCAGCACCTGCATTTTGTGCCCCCCAAGTGTCAGAACCTGTGTACAGGGATGGGAAGGAGATGCTTGACTGGCACTGTGGGGGAAGGACCATGCTGCTGAGCTGCAGCCAGGGAATGCATCCTGCTGTGGACTTTTTGGGTTACTTTAAGCCATGGCTTCCCTACTTAAGACCCAGACCTAAAGCACTTCTGCATATATCTGTCTCATCAGGCATGAGAAGTCTTTCTATGCCTCTAAACCCTTTGGAGAATATTCTGCTAAGACCTGGGTTGTGCCCAGGGACCAGGATTTCATTCTTGGCTTCTCTTCACTCTACAGAACTCTTTTTACCTTCCTTCTTTTCCCCCAAGAAATGTATTAATTTTCTCAACTTTTCTCTCTGCTTCTCTGCCTAAAATTAGACTGCCACTTTCCTTATCTCTGACCAGCTCTATGGTGCTATTCTTTTCCATTTCTTGCCTTATTTTTTTTTCTCTTTTCCTTCTCTGTGATTTATTTCTGGAAAATGTGGCTTGCAGTGAATGTTTACTAATGCTGGAAAAGAAGATAAGGCAAAGTACAAACTGGACTCATTCTTGCCCTCTTTACTGCGCACTTTTCAGGAATGGTCAGTTATTTGTCCTTCAGCCAAACCTGTGAATCTTTTCCAAGGCCTTACCTTTGTTTCTTACCCCGGAATGAAAATCAGCATCTCTGGTGTGGGGAGACGGAAACAACACGACGCTGCCTTCTGATGTGGTCAAATCAGTCTGGGGTCTGCACCAGGGCGTTCTGCATGTGGGTAGTCTGGTGGCATTTGGTGTTGTTCCTGGCTTCAGAGGGGTAAGGCTGGTGGTACCTGACCCGAAGCTTTGCCTAGCAATTCCCTTCTGCAATTTTAGGCTTAAGCTGGCAATTAATGCTGTTATCCTTCCAGTCCGTCAGCACGCTTGTCATGCGGAGAACATCGCTGACTTGGAGCGGTCCCAGACCTAGCCTGGGGGAGTGGATGGGGGAGAAGGAAATGGAGGCAGAGGGGGGAGAGAGGCCAATCACCTCCAGCATTTATGAAACTTATGCCCTATAAAATACTGCAATTATATTGTTTTTTAAATCCAGTGGGAACTGCTGTTTTTCACGCAATAAATATCTTCCTGCAGTGCTGGCAGCCGTAATATGGCAACTCTGACAACCTGAAAGTGAAACTCATTCCAGTAACATGAGACTGATGCTAGTGACTTTCCATTAGCTAAGCTGAGAGAAACAATCAAAAAAAAAGGTAAGTAGATTGGATGCTTAAATTTCTTTCATTTTCCATTTTAGTAACCCCTTTCCTAGGGATAAAGCCCAGGACTTCACCAGCAATATTTTCGACAGCATTTTGCTAACAGAGCCTGAGTGATGTAGAAGGAACCAGTAATGACCAGTAGACCCAATACCATAGTTTTTGTTAAGAATGATGCCCAATTTTTTATAGTTCAAACATTTCAAGGCATGATGATGCAAGTAATCCTTAATTCTTTGAACTCCAACAGTATTTTGTGATTCTGTGATTTTCTTTTCCCATCTTTCAGCTGGTTTGGGGTCTGGGATATACAGGATATTCTATTGATATTCCTGTAGCACAAATTCAAATGAATAACAAATACAAAATAATGAAAAACAGCATGCCTAGAGTGACAGGATTAAGCTGAGTTCCTAATGCAGCAAAGCCTTTCTTAGCTCTCAGCAGAACAGCCCTAGACCTGGGTGCTTCTCAGCACAAATGGGAATGAATGTGAGGTACTGAACCTGAGCCACGTGCACTACTGCACTGTTGTAATTAAACCAATGCCATTTTGTATGAAAACATGTTCACAAATTGATCTGTCATTGGTTGAATGACAGAATCTGCAAGCTAGGTTTTCACATTTATAGAGGGGTGTCCCGATGCAAATACCACTAGTTTGGTTCAACTTGGTACCTTCAGGTAAATTAATAGGGTATGTGTGTACAAACAAGCCCATTAACATATGTTAGACCAGATGATAAAAATGCGATGCAAATGCAACCAGCTCCTTAGCATCCCTAGCATGTAGCATTCCTTGGCAAAACACTTACAACAATGCAGATGATGTGGAGAGAGCTGTGATGATGAGATGCACAGAGCCTCCCTCCTCCTCCACGAATGCTTTCATCCACTGTTTGTTAAACCACGTGGTTAATATATTAAAGACCTCTGATTCCTCAGAGTTGACACAGACTTGTCATTACCTGCCAGTAAAAGGCCACGCAGTGGAAACATGCCATCTCTGAAAGGCAGGGGTGTAACTGGCGTGCTCCAGCGCCTGGTGTTGCAGACCCAGGGGGACCTCACAAGCCCCTTGTTCTTACGGGCTGCAAGATTTGCATGCTAACAGCTCTTGGTCATCATCACTGCAGGTCCCAGACTGGGCTCTGACAACAAAGACACGGGTAGACCTACGAGAATATAATCTCATATTTCTCAGTTAAAGAGGATGTATTTTGCTCGCTAAACTATTTTTCTCTGGCCTTGAACACCAGCCACGTGCTACTGTTGCCCGTGTGTTTGTGAAATATATCCATAGTTCTCACACTATATCTTAGTTGACAAGCTGTTGATGTAGTTGATCCCAAATTAAACCTTTGGGTTTTGGTCCTCTGTGTCCTACAATTTAGGAGACACAATTGACTTCAAGATGTACTCAGAGGAGAATAAAGTTTGCAGCAAAACTCTCCCTATTACAAGAACCTTGCAAGTACATTTATAATTATTAGTCCATTACCAGAGACATTAGCACAGACATGATAAAAATGATTTATTTTATTTTCCTGCCAGCCCATGTGTGTGCCTTAATTGCATATCGAAGATACACTTAGAATCCTCTCCTTCATGTAAATATACTCAATGGTTAGTAAACATTAATGCTGCTCTCTGGCTCCAGCTGTGAGAAGATTTTATTGTTGTGTTAGAGGTTTTGATTAGCCTCCAAAAGGTTTCACAGTGTCTACTCTATTTATCTGAAACATACAGAACTGCTGCAGGCAAGGGTTGCTACAAAGAAAATCGTACACTTTCTGCCATTGTTTTTAATTTAATCTGTGCAAGTATAATTATTTCTGCCTGTTTAATGCTTCAGCATCACCCTCTGTGAAATTCCAAAGGCAGGGAAGAAGCTGCCTGGTACCTTTTAGTTCTAGTTTTCAGCAGACGGCACAGAGGTAAAAGAAACATATGTCACGTCTTCCCATTATTCTCCCTAATTGTCACGGCAATTTACCCATGAGCTGACGTGATAGCCATAGAGGGAAATGGAGCAAAACCTTTTGCATAACTCAGGGCTCAAGGAAATCCTAGACGCAGACGTGAGGGGGCAGCTTGGTGTCTGCAGGTCAGCATTGCGGGGCTCTCCCCGCTGAGATCAGCTGACGAGTTCAGTGGCCTGTCTTGACCTTTCTCCATCCAGCTGAAGGAATGAAATCCTCCTCAGCTGTCCCTGCCATATCCCTTACAGCAGGCAGCGTCTTCACTGCAGAGTCGCCTGAGCTGCCGGGTGCTGGGCTGGTGTCCACCCGTGGGGCTGGTGTCCACCTGTGGGGCTGGTGTCCACCCATAGGGCTGGTGTCCACCCCGCACAGGGACCCTGGTGCTGCTGTGCCCATCACATTGCAGCTCTTGACAGCTCCGGGTGCATCCTGGGGCTCCCAATTTTTTGCAGTGAGTGGGTTATCCTGAATTCCCGCATCACAAAGAGCAGAAAAATTGGTGTTGCACCCCTACTGGCTCCAGAGGGGCTTATTGGGGCGAACAAGCAGATGTTGTGTGATGTTCTGTTCCCTCGCCCAAGTCGCCATGCTGCAGCCAAAATACCTTGCTGGTGTGAGCTCCAGTCTGTTCTTCTTAGGCTCCCTCCAAGGGAAGGGTTTTGCAAGAAGGCGTGTCTTTGCTGGGGCAGTGGCTTGCTGGGGCAAAACCAGTTAGCCTTGCAGTGACAACACACCTTTTGCCCTGTGATTTGATTTTAAAACCCAAATTAAATATAACCAGTAGGCATTGACTTCTGAGCCGGGAAGCTTGGTAGTCTTCCCTGTTGATGCAACATCTCAGACCATAGCAGTGTCTGCTCTGCAGGAGCTCAATCCAGGTCAGCCGAGGCGCGCACTTAACCTCCGGCTTCTGCTGGGACCTCCAGCTCCATGAGGGCAGAAACTCAGACCATCAGGAATGCCCCTGTGGACAGGCCACTTGGTGGTAGCAACTTCTATTTACTGGTGAATAGGTCTGGATTAAGGCGGTTGTCTGGAGCTGAATTGCCAGTCCCTGGTGTCCCCTTTAACTTTTGTCTGTTCAAAAATCAGTGGTGTATCAAAAATCAGGGGGGCTGATCTCTGTTAGTAATGCTGCTCTCACATGGAGGTCACCAGCACCTCCAACCTCCACGGCTGCTTTACATAAACCTTCAGTATAAAACCACAATAGCTTTGCATGCTGAAGGGTAAGTCTTGTTTGTGTTATGCAGGCATTACCACATTTTCAGCTGATCTTTTAAGTGGTTCCTAGTAAAATTATTAGGCGACTGGAAAATCTTCAGTAACATTTCTAAATGCAGTCCAGCTTCACAATAATAAACTCAGCTTTTAACAACTCTCGTTTATAACAATTCCAACAGCAAGAACTAATTTTCCCTTTGGTAATGAGGACTATTAGAATGACTGTTCACACAGAGCTGACCTGGATTCACCAGTCATGCTTTTTGCTATTTTCATAGCATGCTGTGTTTAGTGTGTAAAAACATACAGCTTTCCTTCTTTTCCTTGCCTCTACTTCTCTCTTTAGAAATTATTTAAAGGTTGCTAAATGGAAAGCACAGAAGTAAAATACAGTGATGTCCTATGCAAATAACAGGTTTCTTCATTATTCTGATCCAGCAAATTGCTGAACCCCGCTATCATACATACTTTCACAAAGGGAACATTCATCTGGTTCCCACTGGGGTTTGTCATGGTGAGATTACACCACTTCAGCTTTCAATGTGGGGGAAGGACACGATTATTTTAGTGCTGACAGCATCTATCATTCCACGTGTTCTGGGTCAAGCTTGCAGAGCTGGAAGATGTTGTCTCCTAAAAGCCCTGGAGAAACTCAGATTGCTTCCCATGTAGCGAGGTGGTTGAGCAGTTCCCACCAAGCCTTGCCCATCAGAACTGGCAGCGTCCCACTCCTCACCGGCCCCTGCACAGGGCCAGGGGATCGGGTCACCGCAGTCTCTCTGCTGCTCTTCCCCAGTCACGAGTGAGCTGGAGCTGCTGGACCAGGCTGGTGCTCCTCATCCAGGTTGCATGTCCCATACACCAAGCAGCTGTGTGCACAAGTCCTTCACCGAGCCTCCAGCAGCCCGCAGGGAAGAGCTCTGCATGTACCTGCTTTCTGCTGAGCGGGACAGCTCATGCAGGAGAAGGTAAGTTTGGTCCTATTGCCCTCTTGTGGCTGCCCAAAAGAGGCTACAATAGAGTCTCACCGGCTGACATTTGCAAAAGTGGTACCTGCCCATTACAGCTAACGTAACTTTCCTACAGGTTAAAAAGGTGCAGCTGTGCAGGGGAAGCTGGGCACCCGTCAGGAGGCCGGGATGTTTCAGAAAGGGCCGCGGGGTTGCCCTCGCTGTGACAGCAGGAGACCAGGCACGAGGATGTCTCGGACCAAGCCTTCCTCCCCTCTCCCTCCACCACCCTCGCATTTGCCTCCTGCCTATTTTTCAGCTGCATGGGAAAAAACCCTCGCTGCGGTTTGGCCCCGTCGCTCTCATGTTCAAAGGTGAGCACTGAAAACACGCCGGCAGCCCTATCAGGAATCCCTTTCCCGACTGCGTGGCCCGGGCCCCATGCGTTAACAATAAGGCATATAGGGGCAGCGCTTCTCTCCCTGTAGGACGGCGATGTACACGCAGCGCTTGAAGAGGGCACACCCGGTGCCTTTGGTGTTGTGTGACGGGTGTTAAAAGCTGAAAACACATGCGCAGGAGGTTACAGAATAGTTTTAAGAAGGTCAGGGGATCATTTTGAAGGGTTTCACAGAAAACCAAGGATTGGAATCAAAGGAAAGAGAACTGGGAGGAAAGATGGCAAAACAAGAAAATGATCGCTGCAACCCTCCCAAAGCCTGAACCGCTTTCCATCTGTGTGTGAGCATCCTGGGTTCAAGTGCCACTGAGCTGCTTTCTCTCTGCTGCTCCTTCCATCAAGCCCACACACCTCCCTGGTGCTCCTGCTGGTGCTTAACCTATATGTAGCTTGAAAATTCACTCTTAAAAGGAACAGCAATAACAATCAAAGCAGGCTTGTATGCAAGTTAAATCTTCTGATAAGGAGAGGTAATGTTATTTGTTTTCAGTCAAACGAGGGCAATAAAAGCCAAGATGTTTAATGAAACCCCACCTGGTGTATATTGGCCTTGACACAGTATTTTTATTCAACATAGCGTGCACTTAATGGAAATCCTTGGCAAACAGCCAGAGCCAGGGCTATAATGTTTGTAAAATAGCTGTTGCTTTCGGTCTGATTTTCCCCCGCGAAAGTCATGTGAGAATAAAAAAGCAAAGATTCAGTAACAGTGTAATTGTGTCACATAAAGGCCACCCCAGGGAAGCCATCTGAAGTTTTAATGTTTCAAAATGAGTACCGGATTCACTCATCTTTGCTAACGAAGGTGGCTCCCGCTCCGGGCGCAGATGTGCCTGCACACCGAAGGGCTGCCGAAGGAGAGCAGAACAAATGCCATTTGCAATTCAAGTGCCTTCAGACCCCAGATGAGGCTGCCTCATAACCGCTTGCCTGCAGTTGTGTAGCCTTGACGAAGGATGAAAATTATCCCTCCAGTACCGGCGCTTGCCTGTGACCACCAAAGGCCTGGCTCTAATCCCTCGCTAATGCGGATGACAGCCGTCCTCAAGGCAGCAGAGGCACAGATTGGCGTCAAACCAGTGAAATGACACCAAGTCAGGCTGGATTTGAAAAGGGGCCATCGCATACCCTGGTCCTGCTTGCTAAAATAAACACGTCCAGCTTTGGCAGGACAGAGCTGGAGCTTCAGAGCCTCCCAAGCTTGTCCCCAGGGTCTGCTCAGGGCTGGGGTCCCCTCCTGGTGGCCAGGAGCACCCCAGGGCCACCTCATGCTCTCTGGGCTCTTGGTCCACTTCTCTTCAACTTGGCACTCGACCATAAACAGCTGCAGGAAGCACACACCATAGATATAGTTTATGAAGAAATGAACTGTTTTTCATCAACAGCCCAGCTACCCTTTTGCTGTGTCTCCAGTCACTGCTGTTCCCTTGGATCTCCTGACATTGACCCAGCCTCTGTGTCCAGTCCTGTATGACATCTCAGTTTGTAACTGTTCTGACCCTAACAAGCCTTTTTGGAAACACAGGACCAGTTAAACTCTCTGAATCATGCCTTACAACATTTATTTCCATTCATCAGCAGTTTTTTTATTGGCTGTTTTTTATCGAACACTACTCATTCAGATGTTCTTCTTGGCATCAAGGTGAGCACCAGTATGAATACAGGATCTACAGTGGGTCCTGGGGGAGGCATGCATATGTGCCGAGGGGAAAATAGGCTACCAACTGAGCCATGCTGCCCTCTCAAATAAAGGCGGAGAGTAACAGCATTTCCTAGCTAACCTCAGGTGTAGTCTTCGTAGAGGACAGCAGGCTGAGCGTGGGGTGGAATTTGCCTCAGAGGAAAATCTCTGCAAGTGGGGATTTTGGTGAAGAGAGGCTTTCAGACACCTCCTCTGTGATACTGCCTGTGTATACCTGCCTTGCTATGCCCACCAGCAGCTGCTTTGCTGTTTTACTGCTCAAAGACAGCAAATTATTTTGGCATATTTGTAGGGGATGCTTACCTACAGCATGCATTGTGATCATCTGGCGTTGGCCATACCCACAGCTGAGGTATGGCATGGAAGTGAGCTGCCCACTGACCTTGCTAGGTGGGAGCTGTGGGAAGGTCTTTTGGCAGCAAGACTGACTGGGAGCACACTGATGGTGATGATGAGAAACTTCTTTGATACTGTTAATGAAGGCCATCTCTCCCACACCCGAATCCATGTTGTCCCAGAGCTGTGTGTTGGACTGCAGGGATCTTCCCAGCACTGTTGTTGAACGTGTCTCTAAGTAATGGCAGATCGTGGCTGCCACATGAACCTGCCCTCGTGATCCAAGGTGTGAGCTCATGCTCTGCTGCTTAACCCCAGCAGCCATATGGCTGGGGGAGGAGGCAGCATTCCCCATGGCGTGCTTGCAGCAAAATGCAATCCTGCATCATCAAGCTCGGTGCACGACCAGTAGCCACAAACTGTTGTCTGACGCTCTGCTGTTGGACACCCAGGAATGCTGCTTGTGAAGAGTGTTTTATAAAAAATGAGTTGCATTGCACTGTCTGTCCCTGGCTGCTTTCTTCAGGAGGATCTTGGGTATTTCTGTACTGTTGCATCTCAGACATAAGTGGTACTGCCAAAGGATTGCCAGCAGCAGCAAAAACACGGATGAGGCAAGTTGCCATCTCCTGAAGAGTCCCTTGTCCCCTTCCTTCACATGGATACTTCAAATGCAGCAGGGAAAGGTTGAGCCTGTTGACTTTTTCTAAAGACGAACATTCTCTCTTTACCATACAAAGTAAGAATCATGAAGGTTTTAACATGCCTTTAAGAAAAATATGGAGCTCAACTGCTGAAGTTAAAAGTTACCAAAAGTAGCAAGGCATTTCTTTTCAGGTGGAAGTTCTGTAATATTGAACTTATAAAGGACAGAAGCTGCTGTCTGTCAGACAGGCCAGGGTTCCCTGAAGCATGCCTGGAGCATCAGATGATGTGGAGGAGGAACGACTGGTGTTTTCTGCAGCAGTGGTTAGAGCCTGTGTGTGATTTAGTAGCATCCTTTTGAACATGAGCTCTGCGTGATACAGAGCATTTAATGAGGATTCACGGGCCACCACGGACCAAAAGATCACTGATGAGGAATCCAGAGATAGGCAATTAATGTTTTATTATCTGTGCTCTTAGGATAATGGCTGTCTTATTCATACTTGTACAGGTCCTAACACAATGGGGTCTTGTTTCTCTCTGTGACACTTTTTCCTTGTTCCTTTTTCACTACTTCCCCTCAATAATCCCACGAAACATAAATTCCTAAGAAAAAAGTGACCTTTCTCGTGATATCCATCTGTGCAGACTGTCAGCAGTGCCTGGTACCCTCTTTCAGCTGAGTTCGGTGATAGTTGTCCTGCTGGTTTCACAGGAGGCAAAGGGAAGCTCTTTGGTCGGCCCCAAAGCCCATCCTTTCCACACTGGACAGGAAGTGAAGGGTCCCCATTTGGTGGACGGGAGGACCTGTCCTCCCTGGCAGATTCTACCAGGCCCTGGATCTGCCACTGGCCTTGTATGTACACAGCAAAGCAAGAGGGTGCTTGGCCACCCCTAGCTCTTGGGTCTTCTTCGTGCTCCTGACGTGTTGGAAACAGTAAAGACATCTCCCTCTCCCTCATCTCCAGCTGCGTTTTTCTGCTCCTGAGGAAGAGATTCATGAGGTGACCCCAGACGTATGCTTGGGTGAGTGCGATGTCAAAGCTGGAGCTTGCCACCATAGGGACCCTCTCCTGGCAGCCCAAGACATTACGAATCCACACCAAAGCCACGCGCGAGGCACAGACACATTTCAAAGTGCACTTGGAGCTCTGGGCCAGCCAAGCTTTTCAAGTAGCACGTGTTGCATGCTCATGGTTCTCCCATTCCTGCTGCGGAGCCCCTGCGGGAAGGTTAGCCTAAACTCACTTTGGTTGGGTCACTTCAGAATATGAATGTAATAATTAAGGTCAGAATATTAATATTGTCAGCTGTGTAAGTGCTTGTAATTCATGACAAACACATTGTAACACAGTGCCATTTCAGTGCCATGGCAAAGCCATTTCTATTGCAAATACTGCATTTTCTGGCCGCATTGCTTACACGTGAAGAAGGCAGCTCTCCTGCATGGGCACGTGTCCTGCCTTCTCTACCCAAGAAGGCACATTAGTGCTGAAAATCCTTGAGTTGTTTGCATTTCTTAACCCCACTAAGCTTTCAAATCAAATAACAGCTCCTTTTTTTTTTTTTTTTTTTTTTTGAGAAAAAGAGTGTTTTAGTTTACGTGGGCATGAATACCTTTTTCACAGTCATATGTGCTTCCTCTGTTTAATTTCTCTGAGATGACTAATTGTTTTAAGAGCTGCATTCCCAGAGCAAAGCAAACAAACAAACCCCCTGCATTACACCCCCCCAGCTTTATCTAGTCCAAATAAGGACAAAATGTATTTTGTAATAAGGACAAAATATATTTTGCCCTCCATAGCTGCAAGTTTTCTCTTCCATCAGACTTTATGTTTGAAACAGATAAGGTTTTCTTTGCATAAGCAATTACCTAGCTATCTCTTTTTGAACACATCTGAATTAACCGTCATCCTAAGCCAAGATCAGAGACATAGGTAGCAAGACTGAATGCAAGTTCAGTAAAGTAGAAATTTCAGTTCAGGAGCTGTTTATGAATTCAGACTTTCTTTATTAAATTAAAAAGAAAAATTTTCTTGGGATCCCGCAGTCTTCAGGGAAAATATGTTCAAGTCATTTTTGTTTGTCCACAGGTTTTCTTTCCCACTGACATTACTATAAGGCAAAGCAGGCTAAGAAAGATGCCTTGTTTTATAAGGCTGTATAGCTGTTCCATAGGTGTCTGCTTTGGTAGCAGGATGTGCATACCTTATTTATGATGCGAAGGGCTGTCTCCCTGAAGGATTTCTCTTTAGTCCATAAAACCTAGCATTTCCTTCATTGTGGTGTTGTTCCAGCTTCCTAAATTCATTTTTTTGATCTCCACTGTGTTTTCCAGACACTGCGAACACTCACAGAGATGCTATTGAGATGTGATCAGCCTGCAGCAGGCACTGAGTTCCTGGGGGTGATGGAGTGGGACATCAGCCCAGAGTGGGCAGTAGGGCCACCTGCCTGCCCACAAAACCATTCCATGGCAATAACTCACCAGTGCCGTGGTGGGAGCATTGGTGTATGAACAGAAGGTCCCACTCAATATTTTTTGGCTCTGGAGTGTTCCTGTCTGAGAAGCGTTGGTGGGGCGACATGGAAACCTGTGGCAGTGCATCCAAGTTGGGTGGGGTTTACCCCACAGAACTCACCTTTGCCACCCAAAAATGGGTGATCCTGTTGTCAGTGAAACGAGGCAGGTATCTACAGAATAGGATTTGAATGACCAGTCTCAAGCCCCTAACCACTATTGCAACTGTCTTGAAGTACCCAGCTGCCTACTGTTTGCAGAGGGGCCAGAGACAGTTAGACACCTGAAGTTTAGACAGCCAGACTTAGGGGAAATGAATCCTGCCCTGGTGATTAAACTACTTTCATGTGAACCACACGGGTATTTTGAAATAAAACCATTGGATTTCTGGGACTTTTATGCATAAGGAAGCAACAGGATTAAGGGGTTTGTGGTCCAGTGAAATAGTCTGCATAATTTGCTTTATCTCACTCCCCCCCCCCCCCCCCCCCCCCTTTTT